>CM035423.1:135737315-135759815 GCA_020310875.1 Ceratopteris richardii | reverse complement strand
CAACAAAGGAAGAACATGAAAAGCTCAACACATGGTGTGCAAAGGATGCATTAGCAAGGTCTTACTTACTCATATCCATCTCTGATTTTCTTTTGCCACATATTAGAAACTTTAAGATATCCCAAGAGACTTGGGAAACCTTGTCATCCTATTTCTCTTCCAACACAAGGGCCAAAAAAAACCATTTGTGGATTGAATTCACCACACTAAGGAAGCAACCTAAGCAAGTTATTTCAGAGTATGTGACCAAGATTAAAGATGTAGTAGATCAGTTAGCAAGCATAGGAGAAGAGATTGAAGAAGAGCAGATAGTAAGGCAAGTGATCAATGGGATTAAAGCTGATGACAAATGGGAAAGCTTCACCACTACCATGGACCTATACATGGACATGCAAATTCCAGATCTTACCACTCTCATGGGGCAATTGTTCACTCATGAATCCAAGCTCAATGTTGGCAGTAGCCTTGGTACACCAGGACGTACAAGACGTGAAAGCCAAAGAGGGGAGTCAGAGCGAAGGGACAGTACAAGCAAACAGGGCAGTCAAAGAAGATCTGGCAAGTAGGCCAATATTTTTTCAAGACATTAAGGCGAATCAAAGAGATGGACATGCAGGGAGGAAGAGCAAGTAGGGAGCTCGAAGATATGTATGGCAGATCACTAGAAGAAACCCCTACAACAACAGTGATTTTTATCACTAACAATCATTGTAAATATCATTTCACATTTTTGTAGCTCCATTTTGTGCAAGCCAAGGAGTCCTTGAGCTTGAGGAGCCTTAGAAGTAGTTGCGTACCAATTTTCGTATTTTTTAGACCTCGTTTGATCCCCCAAATAAGCCCTGGAACCTAATTTTTAACTAGGCCGGACACTAGGTCTGGACAGGGCCAAAAGCTAGTCAAAAACTATAAAAAGAGCTAGAGAGCTCATTTTTGAGGTTAGATTGTAATTGAAACGAACTTGTAAGGGCATTTTGAAAGTAATCTAAAAGCTCCATTGATTCTCACTCTTTGTCTTACCGTGTGTGCGCGTGTGTGTGTATGTGTGTGCATGCTAGTGTGCTTCTCACTCACGCACTTGTGCCGCCACTTGCTCGAGGTCTTCATACCATCCTCACGTCTTCCCGGATTGACATTAAAGGAGGTGCTACTCATCACTGAGCTACACCAAATTTTGGCGCCGTTGCCGGGGATCGAGCTTTGAGGACGAGCGTGTGATGGTAAGACGTAGAGTTGACGCGTTGGAGTTGTAGGTATTTTCTTCACTCTCATCGATTTTCTTTTACTTTCTTCACCATCTTTATCACCATCATCATCATCACCATCTCCCACGTCCATCTCCATCATCGCGAAAATTTCAGTTTTTTGACCATATCCCCATCTCCACCTCATTTCCCTCATTTCACTTGTGAGAGAGAGCGAGAGAGCGAATTTGCATGTGCTGTTTTTTGCATGTTTTGTGAGCATTCTGCAGGTACAGGCCGCATCATCGTCCCCAGCACTCTGCGCAGGTAAGGAAATCTGAGTAACTGTCTGTGTGTCGCCGAGCTCTGTCAATCGCGACCGACTGAAAACTTGCTCTAATTGCTAAACAAAGTGCATATCCATGACCTACAGGCCTAGAGCTTCCCAAAAATGTGTTTAGTTTTTTGAAATTCCACAGATTTCTGTCAATCGCGATCGCTCAGTCAATCGCGATCGACAAACCACGACGGACAGATCTGTCAATCGCGATCGACACGTCAATCGCGACCGACAGCCCACGACGGCTCTGTCAATCGCGACCGACAGAGTCAACGACCGATTGACCACGATCGACTGACCATACGCGTGACACGTGTCAATCGCGATCGACTCATCAATCGCGACCGACACAGTCAACGACTGTTTGACCACGACGGACAGACCACGACGGCTCTGTCAATCGCGACCGACACAGTCAACGACTGTTTGACCACGATCGACAGACCCTCGCGACCGACCTGTCAATCGCGATCGACTCATCAATCGCGACCGACAGAGTCAACGACGCTTTGACCACGATTGATTGACTTTTCGGCCACGTGTCAATCGCGACTGACCAGTCAATCGCGACTGACAGCCACGACGGACCTGTCAATCGCGATCGACACGTCGATCGCGACTGACCTGTCAATCGCGACCGACAGACTTTGCGAACGCGTTAGAAGGGCAAATTAGGTCAAATTTTCAAGGCAAAATTATTGGTCTAAATTTTGACTAAGTGTGGGACAAACATGAGGGTGTAGTATTGCATTGCAAGGCCGTGCCACAAGCTACTCGAGTATTCCTGTTTGACTGTTAGCTTGTATTGAATTCTGATTTAACCCCCTAAACCCTGAACAGTCATAACTTTTTCATACGAAACCCTATTCTCGAGCTCTTGGGCTTGTTGGAAAGCTCGTGGCATATACTACACGCCCTCAACTGTTTTTTATAAAGATAATGCGTTGATTTTCAGAGAGGGTATTTTGAAGTTGACCATACCCAGGGGGATCAAAGTCAGGGGTCTTTAGAATTATTTTCCTAAAAGTCACAATGCAAATGTGTGTTTGTGTCACATGAATGAAAGTGGTTGGTTGTGTCCTTTGAATCTAAGCATTGAGCTAACCGTGGGACTTTTATAGGTTCATTGAGAGCAACTGAAAGCGTACAAGCAAGGTTTCTTTGCAAGCTTGAGAACCGGGTTCTTGAGCACCATAAAGCAAGGGATCAACAAGTAAGGTTGGAATATTCTCAACTCCCTCTGTCATTTCCTAGCTCAAACTAGAACGAGTAGAGATAGGAGTAAGCCAGGGCGACGATAGGCAGTTATCAAGTTGAAGACTACCTAAAAACTCAAGTTCAAGTTAAAAACATAATCTCTGTACTGTCGATAACCTAAAGGAAAAGAACCTAACGTGGAACGATCAACCTAAAGTACGAAGAACATTCAAGTGTTCCTGACGACGTGATATCAGACAAGACCATGAACACAATAATTAACTAAAAAGAATCAAGTGACTGGTACCAATTGATTGGCAACGAGGTTGTACTCGGGAAAAAAAAAAAAAAAAAAAAAAAACTGGGATAATCAGTTAGGCATATGAACCTTCGATCAGGTCGACACCTAGCAAGGGAGAGACAAAGCCTTAGGTCTTCAGAGGCTAGTGTCAATCACACTGCAAGGTCTTGGGCCCAGCAGTTGAGCCACCACTCATACTACCCTAGCTCTGAGACCAGTGAGTCAGAAATGTCTCAAGGTATGGACAGACCTACGGGAAGTTCAGGAGTGCCTTATTTGTACAGGGTAGAAGGCCCTTACAAAACACAGTTGGAATATCTTAGGACCAACCGATTAGGTGCTAGCATCTATGAGGACGGCCTAGGAAGATCTGTGGTCCAGATTAAAAATCCTGATCAATCCATTGGACTAGAGCACCCAGCTGTCAAGTTTGAAAACGGTGCATACCTGGACAAGGAAGGAACTATATATGTAGTCACTAGTCACCCTGATAGGACAGATGACTTTGGGAATGTAATCTCAGATGCGGACTTAGGTGACCTGGAACAAGGGAACATGGGTGCGGAACCTAGAACCCCTCGAGGTAAATCAGTTCTCACTAGGATTATCACGCCTGAATGGGTCCCCCAAGACAACAAGAGCATAGAGTTGCTCCTCAATCGAGAAACTGATGAAGCCTTTTGGAGGTACAAGTCTAATCAGCCAACAGACATAGGAAACATCATGATCTATGAGTTGAAGGATCCGGATAGCCCAGGCAGAGTGACCTACTTAGATCATGCTTCAGAACGGATCTTCTTGGTGACAGAAAATGATAGGCATGCCTACACTTGGAAGGGTGAATTTATTTTCCCCCAACCAAGATCAAATGTATCCTATGGTCACCCTGGGGCTGGAACTTCCCAAGCTCATGGTACGCAAAGAGACAGAAGTAGGGATAGACCAGAAGTAAGTTTTGCCAACCCTGTAGGCAGAGAAAGAATGAGAACAGAGACGAATAGGGTAGAACCTGAGATGCATAGAGCCCACAGGAACCAAAGAAATGTAGATGGATTCCCTCTGCCGAGGCCTAGAGAGCATACAAGAACTTTGAGACCCACCCAGCTAGTTAAGTCCATGAAGAATTACTTTGACGGCACGGGAGATCCCTATGATCATGTGGCAGAGTTCAAGCAAGTCTTGAGAGCTGAACAAGTGGAAGATCTATTCACGCAGTACAATGCCTTCGGTCTAACTCTTAGGAACACGGCACTTACATGGTTTCAGCCATTAGATGAGCGTCAGTTCAGAAGCATAGACCAACTCCTAGAGGCATTCATTGTAGAGTTCTCTAAGAGCGGCATAAGACACAATACCTCCTCATTGATCCACAGCTTCAAACAGACCCCCCATGAGACTGTCAGGTTGGCCGGAAGAAGATTTAGACAATATCTGGAAAGGTGCCCTATTTCGGAGTTACCCACATCCGCTAAACAAGTAGCCTTATTCCTTGATGGATTGCTGAGTACGAAATTGAGATCCTATGTGTATCTGAAGGACCCTAGGACTATAGAAGAGTGTGTACGCATGTGCATTGACATTGAAGATAACCTAGGGGAAGAACTAGAGCTTTCCAAAATCTACAAAGATTCAGAAAGTGCATCTAGTCACTCTTCCACGCAGTCCACATCAATTGAGGAACTTGCCGAAAAGGTAGCTCAGAAATTAGGTGTATCGAGCAAACAAATCCCAAGGTTTGCCCCTGTGAAAAGATGCTATACATGCGGTGGTGACCATATGGCGAATGTCTGCCCTATTATGGCTCAACCCCAAGTAAACCCTAGTAGCCAGTACTGCACCATAGAACGGAGATACACCAATCACACCGCACAAGATTGCCCATACAACAAGCAGGCAGTTAGGCAACCCTACCCGCAGCCCTACCAACAAGGCAGATACCAAAACCAAAATCCACCACCACAATATGCTAGACCCCAACAAACCTACCAACCACAATATCAGGCCCAACAGAGACCCCAACCGGTACTAGCTCAACAGCCCCCAAACCCCGCTAACGTGATTCCAGTAAAGTATGCTGTTGCAGAAGAAAACCTGAATAGGGCCATAGTACCAGTAACCCCATTGATCTCGGAAAGTGACCCAAGTGACCATAGCTTTGATTCTACACATGTCGATAGTCCCCAGGCTTACTACATGCAGTCTCCAGAACATGGTGAGTCTTACTATAGTGAGGAACCAAGTGAACCTAGTTGGGAGCCAGATTACACGAACGTCATGTATGCAAACCCCAACCCCAGGCCTCAACCTAGGCAAGTAAGACCTCCATTCCCAAGAGGACCGTGCTACAGATGCCAAGGAGATCATCTCATCCGTGATTGTCCCTTACCCTCACCTACACAACCCCAGTCAGTGACTATCCAAGGTTTTTGCCAAGATTGTGGAAAAGAGCATCTTTTACGAGATTGCCCAAAGAACCCCAATAATATGCCAAAAATCACTCCGATCAATGTGATTGGTTTGGTTGTAGATTCCTCAGGAAGCGTCACTTCCACTGCACCAGTGCAGGTAGTCACTAGAGCCCAGGCATTGCAGCAAAACCAAGAGACAAACCAGGATAAGAACTCAGAGGCTAGTGAAACCGAGAGCATAACAAAGAAAAGGACTAGAGCATGGAAAGATAGTCGGGAAAGAATGAAAAGACAATGGGCTAAAAAGATGAGTGAACTTGAGGAAAGCATAAGAGAAACCAAAGCTAGGATAACTGAAATCACCTCTCAAATCCCCTCTCACAATACCCCGCCGCCACCCCTACCATCTCCATCTGACCCACCACCTTCCCCACCACATCATACGATTCCACCACCTCCTGGGGTAGGATCAGTGTTAGCTGATCCCACTCCTGAAGACATAGACATGATGCTCAAAGCATATCAGGCCAGAATCCAAGAAGGGCCAAACGTCACGGATCATGCCAAGTGCTATCCTAGAGCTGACCTAGAGATAGAAAGAACCAAACTGTGCGCGAAAATGGTCGCATTGGCTCAAACTATGTTTGAAGCCAGTCGCCTTTTCAATTACTCGGGCTCAGCCAAAACGCAATTACACTTGGATGGATTCCTAGAGAAGTTAGAGGAAATAATTGCAAGATCTGCCAAGAAAGAAAAAAATCAAGAAAAAGATAAAGCAAGCAGAAACATGAAGCATTCCCCGTCAGAAGTGTATGTGGCCAATTCCACTAAACCAGACTCCTTTCCCTCCTTAGAAAGATTAGAGAGGCTAATTGCACAGCCAGAAAAGGAGCCTACCCCTCAAAGAAAGGAAAGGGCAAGAGAACGGATAAGCCAGCCTCTTCAGGAAGCCCATGTGCCTCCTCAAGGAGCCTATCTTCCTCCCCAAAGGTCACAGGAGCCTCCCTCGAAAGCATATGTACCTCCACCGGTAACCCACATTCCTTCCCAGAGAGCGTATGAGCCTGTTCGGAAAAGTAATAGCATAAGTAATCCTCCCCAAGAAGCTTGTGCTTCAGCTATCTATGACAACGAGGGAAGAGCCAACGATAGAATCAGCCCTCCTTCCCAGGTAGCATATGTACCTAATTCTACGGAGCCAGACACTTCTTCTTCTATGAATCGGTTTGCACCAGACTTCCTACGAGAGATTCAAGAAGACAAATGGGATAACGAAAGTGAGGTCGCCCCTCCTTTTGAACTTGTGGACGATGCACACGACCAATTCCCACAAGACATCCCATCAATTTACGGGGAACATGAGAGTGCTCAATCTCATGAGAGATTGGACTTTGAGTCTAATTCCATACAGGAGCTACCCCACTTCACAGGCCCATGGGAAGCAAAGTCCACATGTATGAGAACACCCACAGTCATGGTAAGGAACGACGACTCAGTCATACCGAGGAACACGGAGGTAGTAACGAACACCAAGGTGCAACGCGATCTCACTTTGGAAGAGCTGCCTGAGGATAGACCAAACGCGCGGAAATATGTAGCTAGTCAAGTAACTGAAACTGCAAAACCTCGTTCCCGGGTAGGATCCCATAGGACAGTACCGGAAATTCCCTTGGATAAGATAGGAGATATGTGTGAAGGTGAAGAAGGGAACACCTACCTTCCCATCACCTACCAGGACTACACCACGAAGGCAATTTTGGACTCAGGTGCAGGAGTTGCAATTGCCACTACCTCCTTATGGAAGCGTTGGGGCAAGCCGGCACTCAGGCCGACGAGAATGAAATTGCAAATGGCCGATGGTCACATAGAGAGACCCCTAGGATTGCTAGAAGGGATAACTCTCACCACTTGTGGTGTCGAGTTTGAGCATACATTTGCCATATGCGACTTCAGTAAAAATCATGCCTATGAGATGATTTTGGGGAGACCATTTATGCGACAATTGCAAGTGGTACAGGATTGGGGAACCAACTCCTTGTATTTGCAACACTTGGGTGTTACGACCAAAGTCAATCTCAAGGATTATTCTCATAGAGATGTCCCTCCTATCCAATGGAATCCCATCCATAGAGCTAAAGACGATACAGAATCGGTGCATTCCATAGGGTCTGGATCCTCATGGATGCATGAAGACACTCACTTATGGATGTGCAAGGTAGCAGTAGAGGAAGAGAAGAGAGAAAAGGCCAGAGAAATAGGTGCAAACGAAACCCATAGACCCATTCAAGACCCAGCCTATGCACCTGTAGTTTTTCCCGACGAGGAATTTGAACCCCATGGCTGGGCAGAAATTTTAGCAACAATGGACGTAGCCATCAATGAAGAACAATGGACACCTCACTATGATGAGGATGGCTATGATATTTCAGTCTTCTCCATAGAGCCAATCATGGGAGAGGCAGTTTTAGAAGAATGTGAACCTAGCCCTGATGCATTTGAGGATGCAAGTGACTCCGATCTAGAGTCTATCATTATGGACCCACCATTTGCATCAGATGAAGAATATTTCCATGAAGTAGAATTTCAACCCCAGAGGCATGGAGAGGTTACAAATGATGTAAGATTAGCAACGCATATGACCCCTAAGGAAGAAGGAAAGAAACGAAAGAAGAGAGAAGCCTTACCAGAAGAGGAAGAATCTTTGTTTGAGGTCCCAGAAAATTTTAAGAAGTATGAGATAGATGACAGGAGAGTCATGATAAGAATGCCTAAACGGGAGGCACAATCAGGAGAGGCCTATGATAACAAAGAAACCACCAAGAAAATAGTAGTGGCCCTAGAAGAAGGAGAGGAGAGATGTACGTACATAGGCCATGACCTGACAGAAGAAGAAGAGTACGAATTGATTACCTTGCTAAGAGAATACAGAGATGTATTCGCTTGGAGTTACAAGGATTTGAAAGGTGTTGACCCTGACATATGCTCACACACCATCCCCATGACCTCAGATGCCAAACCCTCTAAGCAAAAGCCTTATACATATAACGATAACTATGCTGCTAAGATCAAGGAAGAGATAGATAGACTGGTGGAAGCTGGATTTATCTATGAAATTGAGCACACTGAATGGGTATCCCCCATTGTAGTGGTGCCCAAAAAGAATGGCAAACTGCGTGTGTGCATTAACTTGAAAAAGGTTAATGCCGCCACGATTCGAGATAACTATCCGCTTCCCATCACAGAACATCTCTTAGAAAGAGTGGCAGGCAAGGAAGTGTACAGCTTCCTTGATGGATTTTCGGGCTACAATCAAGTAGCCATAGCTCCAGAGGATCAGCATAAGACAGCCTTTGCCACAGAATGGGGCATTTTTGCTTTTAGAGTAATGCCATTTGGGCTTACCAATGCACCAGCCACCTTCCAGAGGCTGATGTGCCATGTGTTTAAGGAGTTCCTGAGGAAGAGTTTAGAAGTCTACGTTGATGATCTTTGTGCTCATTCCAACATTAGACAAACCCATATTCCGGAACTCAGACAAATCTTTGACAAATGTAGAGACTATCAAGTCTGCCTGAACCTAGAAAAGTGCGTTTTTATGGTCAGGCAAGGCAAGATTCTAGGGCACATAGTGTCGAAGAATGGCATATCCACGGATGAAGAGAAAGTGAGGGCCATAGCAGAGCTACCTAGGCCAAAGAATGTCAAGGAAGTACAAGCTTTCATGGGGCATTGTGGTTATTATCGACGATTTATACACATGTATGCTGTCATTGCAAAGCCCATGTACGGACTTCTGACCAACTTTGAGTGGACGGATGAATGTGAGAATTCCTTCCAGGAGCTTAAACGAAGATTGTGTTCAGCACCAATCTTGACCACACCAGATTGGAATAAGCCATTCCATGTTCATGTGGATGCATCCAATTATGCTATTGGATGTGTGCTTGCACAACCTACTGGTGAAGGTAATATGGATCTTCCAATTGCCTATGCCAGCAGACAATTGAATGCGGCTGAACGGAATTACACCACTACAGAGCGCGAAGGATTAGGCATGGTATATGCAGTCAAGAAATTTAGGCACTATTTGCTTGCAAATAAGTTTAAATTTTTTACTGATCATCAGGCATTGTTATATCTCGTAAACAAGCCATGCAATACAGGAAGATTAGTAAGATGGTTTCTCTTGCTAATGGAATATGACTTTGAGGTTGTGGTAAGAAAAGGTAGGACTCACTTGAGAGCAGATCATCTCTCTAGGCTCACATCGGGAGAAGCCCCACAAGGAGTGTCAGATGACCTTCCTGATGCTTACTTGTTTAATTTGGAAGTTATACCGCAGTGGGCTAAGCCATTGGTACCAGTATTAACCTACGGGCCTAATCATCCAGTCGTAAACACACGGAATAGAGAGGTTGTAAAAGCCCAGAAGTACCACATCATGGCAGGAAGCATGTACAAGCACACAGATCAAGGGATCTTGGCTTGTTGCGTAGAAGAGGATGAGTACGCTAAATGGTTGCAATTAGCACATGTAGGTGCATTAGAGCAACACCATTCAAAGCAACGAACTTTACAGACCCTAAAGAGACTCGGAGTACATTGGCCAACTATGGAAGCTGATGTCCAAAAGTTGTGCAAGGAATGCCCAATCTGTTGCACTAAACCACCTGTGGAACATGCCACTCTCTATCAAGTATCCATTGTGCCAGATTGGAGTGAACCTCTAGTATCATTCTTGAGGACAAACACATTCCCTCCAGACATGACTCTAGCTAGGAAAAGGAGTTTAGAACAAGAAGCCCAGGATTACTCACTCATAGGTGATAATCTATATAAGCGTGGTAAAGATGGTTACCTGAGATTATGTGTCCATGAAGGTGAATATCTCAAAATCTTGGAGACTGCGCACCAAGGTGTAGCAGGAGGACACTTTGGACCAGATCGGGTGATCAAGGCAATATTGTTTGCGGGCTTTTGGTGGCCTACCCTTCACATGGATGCACATACCTATATGAAACGGTGTGATGTCTGTCAGAGGACTCAGTATCCTATACGCAAAGATGAGATGCCACTGAAACCTATGATGGGTGGACGTGCATTCTCTAAGTGGGGAATAGACTTCGTAGGTCCTATTAATCCCCCAGCTAAGGGTTCTCATGCGGAATACATCATTGTGGCAACAGATTATCTCACCAAGTGGGTAGAGGTAAAAGCTACAACCAAGAACGATGCTCAAACAACTGCCAAATTCTTGTTTGAGAATATATTCACAAGATACGGGCTACCTATAGAGCTTGTAAGTGATAGAGGCACTCATTTCTTGAATGAAGTAATTGAAAATCTACTCCAAGAATTCTTGGTAATACACAAGAAGTCTGCCCCTTATCACCCTCAAGCTAATGGACAAGCTGAGAGCACTAATAAGATTTTATGCAATGTATTGACGAAATTAGTGAACACTAAACGCTCTGATTGGGACAAACAGCTGCACCATGCTGTTTGGGCATACCGAGTTGCCTACAAAACGGTACTCCAAGCCACTCCCTTTCAGATGGTATTCGGTCAAAACGCTGTGCTACCCTTGGATTTCCTGATTCCTACGTTGAAAGTAGCACAGGAGCACGAATGGACAGGTCACGAACTCTCCTCTAGGATCTTTGACCTTGAACGATTAGGGGAAACAAGACTAAGAGCCGCTGCAGGAATATATGCAGCCAAGAAGAGACAGAAGGCATATTTCGATGCCCATGTGAAGGATAAAGGCTTGAAAGCAGGAGATCTAGTCCTAGTCTATACACTCAAACAACACGCGAGGAAGTTAGAAAAGAGAGGCTATGGACCTATGATCATCAATAGGATCTCCACAAGCGGAGCAGTACAATTGGCCACATTAGAGGGTGATGTTCTCCCAAATTATATTAGCGGTTGCAGAGTCAAGTTGTACCAGGAACCCCTCACGGAGGAAATGCTCAGCCGACTCAACACTGCTAAGAAACGCAAAGAGGAAGAAAAGCGAGTTAGAGAAGAAGCTCAAGCAGAAGCTTTAGAACGCATCAGAAGGATGAAATTACGAAGGCAAGGTAGAGAGCAGCCTAGGACAAATGACTATGCAGATCAAGGATATCCTATGGCAATGTGTGAAGTCGCAGGAACCAGCTCACTTAGGATAACTGATCGACGTCCTTTCGTAACCCTAGATATAGGACAAGGAAAAAGTGCAAGGGCTGTAAGAGCCTTGATTGACTCAGGTGCAGCCACTAGTGCTGTTAGAATGTCTTACTGTCAAGAGTTACAGTTAACTGTCAATCCTGTGGAAGCATATCTTATAGGATTGGGAGGCGTGGAGACCCCTTGTATGGGCGAGGTGGAACTTCCCCTCTACATTCATGATGAGGCAATGACAGTTAAAGTGCTAGTGTGTCAAGATGAGGATCTCACTGAACCTCTTGTCTTGGGTCAAGATTGGATTTATGACCAAGCAGTCAATTTAAACCTAAGAAGTGGACTTCTCCAGGTTTGGATCAATCATAGTCGAGTTACAGTAGAATTAGACAATGGAGCACTCAAGGAACTAGGAAAGGCACAGACTCCTGGTCCCTCCAGGGGTGCACATGAAGTTGACCATGCTGTTCTTGTCCAAAACTATGTGTTGCAGAGGAAGGATATTCGCAAAAAAGGAGTCTGGGATGCAAAGGAACTCCCTTCTTTTCCAAAGGCCAGAAGAAGGCAACAACCCAAGGTGGATCACAGGCCGAAAAAGCAGAGTACTACCTATGTCGGGGATCCAAAGTAACTGCGCAGCAAAATGTCCCAGCAAGTGAAACAAATGTGGGTGCGGAAAGGCGAACACCCGGTTGCACTCAAGCCAACCACACGAGCAAAGCCTCTTATTAGTAACCAACAACACGACACTAATAAGAAGTCTTTCGGAAATTCTTCTACTAACGTGAAATCTATTTGGGTGCCCAAGAAGTCGATGAAGGCAAGCCCACAATCAAGACAAATTTGGGTGCCTAAGGCTTGCTTGATGGCACAAGTAGCTACGCTGAGGCCACAACCTAAACAGCATAACGCAGCTACGCATACTGCCAGTATTCACTCGTTCTCGCCACTCCTGAACACACCAAGACCCAAGAGCGTGCATGTAATCAATTGCAAATGGGTCCCAAAAAGGCCTCGTTTTCAAACCACGACACCGAGAAAGCTCTATAGAGACTCTCCGAAACCGAAAGCAAAGCCCATTCACTGCATTTGGCAGCCTAGGGCCTGTAATAAACCCCCCGACCCCAATTTGTAAATTCATACCCACTTACTAACTGCAGCAGTCTCCTAGGACAACACAAACACTAACTACACACACTGTCTTCATGCACTTACTAACCACTAACTCACCATCCACCTCATGTTAAAGTTGTAACGGGGACAACAACGGATTTATTCTGTCCATTACGATGTTAACACTTGGTTCTATATTCTCACAGAACCAACCAGCGAACAGGGCCATGGCAGAAGCAGGTACCAGTTCTCAAGCCGGATCTGGTGCCCAGATTGTGGACATAGAAACACTTCTCCTTGAGCCTCGTCTCACCGCAAGACCGCAAGAGCTTCAAGCAGTGCATGTGCTCCCCATCCAGGATCCTCCTCAAGGACACACTTCTCAAGTAGGTAAGCATGCGCATTGGTTCAGTGATGTTGCTGGACCACTGGGCGATGGAACCTATTTCTGGGAAGCAGAATTGGAATTCAATGGCAAATGGGGTCGATACCACTTTTTCGCACGCGAGTTTGAAAGCTATCAAAATGCCGAGGTCATGAGATCAGTTTGGATCAAAGCAGGTGTGGAAAGTTATTTCAGGACTCACTTACCAAAGCCGGATTTTTTACGATGTTCTTATCTGATCAGTACCATCACGCCAAGCAGAGCCAAGGGCGGCGACAGCACCTTTGTGTTGCCATCACTGCTGCCGAGTAATGAGCTTAAAAGATTCAAGTTGACCCTCAATCTGGTAAGAGAAGCGTTGGGTATGTATGGCATGCACATCCCAACAGAAAAGGAAACCATGGTTCCAGGTCGAATGAAGCACAAAGATCTTAATAAGCTGAAGGACATGGTTGCGATGACACCTACCATTGCGCTTCACCTGCGAACCATCATGCAACATTTTGCTTTTCCCGCCCAAGAACGATTCACAATGCCCCCGAAAAAAATATGGTTCAGTTTATATCTAGCAGAAACCGAAAGCCTGCCCATCAATGTGCCACACTGGATCATAGATCAGATCCACCTAGCGCATCAAAGGTGGAACAAAAAACAGAAGAATGTGCTCCACGGGTGTTGTGCCCTGACCAGAATAATCTATAGATGCTTGGCTTATGACGTGCCTGTTCAGCGGGCACTCGTATGGTCCCGAGTCCAAGAATTCCAGAGAAGACTATCAGCAGCAGGTCCCCCATCAAAGAAGATGAGGGGGGAGTCCAACTACCCTGTGCTCAACCAAGGGGAGCTACCACTACACCAGAAATCACCCCTCCATAGACACGACGAGTTAGGCCATTCACAATCCGGCTACCAAGACCAAGCACAGAGGGACCTAATCTGGTGTTTCCACCCATTCCATCCGATTTGGAATTTCCACAGGGATTTACTCTTGAGGACCTTACGGATGAAGAAATTGCCAGATTAATCTATGACTCTAACCTCGAAGCTGAAGCAGCGCGAGCTCAGGAACCACAACCCCAAACAACATCGGCCCCCACCCAACCACAAGTTGTAGAAGTCGATGTAGATGAACAAGAGGCAGGAGGAGACGAAGAAGAAGCCGACGAAGAACAACATCAAGAATATGACGAACTATCCGAGTTAGCAAGTGCCCCAGCATATTCGGCACAAATCAAGAGACTATATCGAACCATGCGACTGGTTCAGGAACAGCATCAGATGTCTCTAGAACAGGGCAAAAGGCTCATGAACGACTTGCTAGCGGAGGAAGGTGTGGACGAGTTGTTCATTGAGTCCATGAACCTTCATGCCGACGCCATAGGACTGGATGAGGCCATTCATGAGGCAGTGGCCTACATTCACAGGTTTGAGAAAAGGGTTCCCGTTCGTCCCAGGAGGTCCGGGAAGCAAATTCACATCAATACATCAGCACCAGGCGAGTCAGCGCAAGCAGAAGAATATCACGAAGCACCGTTGTCACCACCATCCCCACCTCACACTACACAATTCACTCCACCACAGGACACTAGCACTACCACATCCACTACCACTACCATTGTCATGGGCATCCCACTCTCTCCGGGAATCCAATTCGGGGGAGTCACCATGCCCACCTTCACCACCCTGTTCACCGATGTCACATCCACTCCACCCACGATTCCCATCTACACCGTCACTCAAACAGTTGACACGATGGAAACATCACCTGCCACAGCACCACTCCCTCCCCCCATGCCACCTTCATCACCCATACCCCCTCCACCCACATCTCCACGTACATCCACATCATTCACATCTCCCATTCCCGCCCCCATTCCCCCTGCATCTTCACCCCTCCCAGCATTATTTAATGTAAATAACATATTTTTAGCATTAAACCAATGTGTATACCAGCTCCAGAATGAGTACAAAGCTCTGGACAACCGGTATCAGCAACTGGAAACGCACCATCAGAACTTACAAAGACAATTTCACATTCTACAAACAGAAAATGCAGAACTGAATCAACGCTACACGACGCTTGAGCAGGCTCACCAAACATTATTGGAGGCACCCCAACCAGCGACAGAATCAGGTGTCAAACAACTAGAAGCTTTGCTCGAGGTATACCAAGCCGATAATCTCAAAGTCCGGCGTAACCTGGCACTTCTCAGAAAACACATGGCGGCCGCCCTTGAAGAAAACAAGAGACTGCAGCAGCAAAATGAAGCAAATCTAGAAGCAGCAATGGAAGGCTCTCCACACGAAATTGATCCAGAACAGTTTAAAGCTGTGCCCTCAGAGACAATGAAGACCATCTTGGATAGCTACGCAGATCTATTAGAAGCTCATGATGACTTGGAAAGGGAGCGTGATGCGCTGCGCAATCAACTCCAAGAGCAACAGACAGCACCCAAAGTCACAGAAACGACCACGACTTCAGAGGAAGTCAAGGCATTGAAAGAGCAGGTGGCCGAATTACAGGCAAGATTACTCACACACGAAAGGCAGCCCTCTCCAGTTGTCGAACCAGAACCCGAAGATTTGGTACCCATCGAGGTAGATGAGACGTATGAGGAACCATACGTTCCTATGCCAATGCCAGGTGGTGAGCAAACCGCAGAAGGAATGGATACGTTAGAAATTGAAGTACCTGAGTGGCTCCAAACACTAGAGAAAACGGCATCAACTCATGAAGATCGAGTGGCAGTTCAAATCCAATCTATGGCAAAGATAGAGGACACTATTATTAAATCAGAATACTTCCGTAGCATGTCCCACCATAGATGGATAGGAACCAATGATGATCAATACGTGCCATATTGTATACTCCTAGCGGACTACAATGCAGAAATCCAACACAGATGTGGCAAACCTCCAACGTTTGCTACACAATTTGGGCCAGATGACATCCCAGAGAGCGCTAAAAAAGGATCCATTCATCAACCCACTTGGAGGATCCGACTCCTCGAAACCTACCCGGAGATGGTTCGAACTTGGACGAATATGCCTCTTTTTATTAAATATAACCCTTGTTATGTTCCTGTACTCCGCAGACGCACATGGCCAGAGTTTACCATTGCAGTCAAGAATATCAAGGGCTGCGCCAAATGGTTAAACTACGTTTATCTAGCACCCCCTCAAGGGCCTCCCACCGTCAATTACATGATTTCCACTATACGGCACTGGAGCGTCTGATTAAGGAATACCCCTGATGTAATGGCCCAGATGTGCATGAAAATTTTTGAGTTAATGCTTATTACATTCAGGACATTCAAGAATATCAAGGACCCACACTTCTCAGGCGTCGGATTCCTTACAGGAAACCAAGATCTAGTTTATGACATGAGCACCACTCCTTCTATAGAGGTGATATACGCTTGGCACGCCAGAATAAAATACCTCCCAGCCTGCTTTAAACAAACATTCGAAGAGATGTTCATTACAGGGTTCTGGGAATACCACTCAGAAATATTTGTACCCAGACCCTCACATCTCCTCCATTTATTTGTTGTGGAGCGAACAATTCACTCAGAGCAGTTACGGGTGCCACATCCAGATGTCCCAGGGCCAGTCAACTGGGATGCATTGCTGACAGATCTAGCAAGGGGACTCAGGTTAGAAGAACACCACCTCGCCGCCGATGTCGTACAATACTACGTCCAAAAAGCAACTAGACAAGGGTCTGTCAGGGGCGACAGACGCGAGAGCGGGGGGGGTGTTGGCAGTAGCCTTGGTACACCAGGACGTACAAGACGTGAAAGCCAAAGAGGGGAGTCAGAGCGAAGGGACAGTACAAGCAAACAGGGCAGTCAAAGAAGATCTGGCAAGTAGGCCAATATTTTTTCAAGACATTAAGGCGAATCAAAGAGATGGACATGCAGGGAGGAAGAGCAAGTAGGGAGCTCGAAGATATGTATGGCAGATCACTAGAAGAAACCCCTACAACAACAGTGATTTTTATCACTAACAATCATTGTAAATATCATTTCACATTTTTGTAGCTCCATTTTGTGCAAGCCAAGGAGTCCTTGAGCTTGAGGAGCCTTAGAAGTAGTTGCGTACCAATTTTCGTATTTTTTAGACCTCGTTTGATCCCCCAAATAAGCCCTGGAACCTAATTTTTAACTAGGCCGGACACTAGGTCTGGACAGGGCCAAAAGCTAGTCAAAAACTATAAAAAGAGCTAGAGAGCTCATTTTTGAGGTTAGATTGTAATTGAAACGAACTTGTAAGGGCATTTTGAAAGTAATCTAAAAGCTCCATTGATTCTCACTCTTTGTCTTACCGTGTGTGCGCGTGTGTGTGTGTATGTGTGTGCATGCTAGTGTGCTTCTCACTCACGCACTTGTGCCGCCACTTGCTCGAGGTCTTCATACCATCCTCACGTCTTCCCGGATTGACATTAAAGGAGGTGCTACTCATCACTGAGCTACACTCAACAAGAATGGAGACTCATCCAAAGTTAATAGCTCTTCTGCCCTATACACTGATAGAAGTAAGTCTAAAGATAAAGGCAAGAACAAGAAAGGAGAGGATGAAGGCACTACCTCCCAAGCCAACTATGCAGGGAGAGGTAGATCATCAAGAGGAAGGGGCAGAGGAGGTAAGCAAGGTAGGGGGGAGATCCTATAAATCCTCACCATGCAATATTTATGGTTTATCAAATCATACTATAGATGAGTGTTTCAGGAATTACAAGAATCGGAGAGGAAGAGGATATCAAAGAGGTGGATACTCACAATCAAGAGGTAGATTCAACCATCATCAAGGATACAACAACAACTACAATAACAACTACAACAACAACTATAATGGCAACTATCAAGGAGGTTTCAAATCCAGAAAGGATTACAACAACTATACAGAAGAGCAAGATGATTCTCTTCTGATTATGAACATGACTTCAAAACCAGGTACAAATGATGACCATCTCTTCTACATTAACTCAGGATGCTCAAATCATGTGGCTGGCAATGTAGCTTTACTCTCTGACCTTGAAGAACCAAGAGGTAAGCATCAAGTACAAACAGGTGATGACACCAAGCACTCAATAGTTAAAATTGGAAATGTTAAGACTTGTGATGGAGATCAAAACTTGTTGAGTAGGGTACTATATGTACCAACCATTACAAAAAACTTGATGGGTGTTGGACAGATTGTGGAAAAAGGTTCGCAGGCTAGATTCAACCAATTTGGAGCATTTGTGGAGGATCCCAAGCATGGGTTCAAGAGAATTGCTAAAGGAGAAAAGACAGGTAGACTTTTTACTTTTGAGCTAGAAGATACAAAGAATATTGCACTCTACAATTATAAAGATCAAACACTTTCACAGCTTGAGATTTGGCATAAAGGATTAGGGCATGTAGGAGAAAGAACCTTGAAACAAATATGCAGGGATCAATGTGTAATTGGAATACCTAATGTTTCCAAACAACACATGATTTATAAATGTGGTGCTTGTCAGTTTGGGAAGTCTCACAGGTTACCCTTCTCAAGGAAAGGCTACATGCATGAGGACTACCTAGAACTTGTCCATACAGATGTATGGGGACCAAGCAAAGACCCCTCAATCTCAGGATCAAGGTACTATGTATCTTTTACCGATGATTATAGCAGGTGGACTGTATTGTACTTTATGAAGCACAAAGATGAAGTGTTCAACTGTTTTAAAAAGTATCTTGCACTTGTTGAGAATCAGAAAGGGAAGAATCAAGAGGCTAAGGTCAGATGGAGGAGGTGAGTACTTCTCAAATGATTTTGAAGCATTCTTGCAGGACAAAGGAATCAAGAGAAAAATCACCACAAGGTATACTCCTGAACAAAATGGGGTAGATGAGAGAAGAAATAGATTCATTGTTGAAACAGACAGGTCAATGTTGAATGAAAAAAAGTTACCTAACTATTTATGGGTAGAGAGTGTATCTACTGCCACTTACCTCATAAACAGGTTACCATCTAAGCTTTGATGGGATGACTCCTTATGAAGCATGGCGTGGGAAGAGACCCTCACTTGATCATTGCAGGATATTTGGATGTGTAGCATATGTACACATTCCTTCTCAGATATGAGGTAAGATAGACCCTAAGGCTGAAAAATGTATCTTTATTGGATATGATCTGAATCAGAAAGGGTACAGGTTCTACAACCCTTCAAATAAGGGATTCATGGTTAGTAGAGATGTTATCTTTGATGAAAATGATTCTTGGTATGAGAATGAATGCAGGAAGATTAAACTACCCTATGACTTGGAGGAGGAGTTTCCAAGTCTTGCTAAGGAGGAACCTACTCAAAATGAAGATACCAATTCAGATGATGAAGACATTATCAATCTTGAATAACTCAAGGCATGGAATTCCAAAGGCAATCAGAAGATCACAAAGGGAGAGCAAAAAACCTATCAGATATGGGTATGACACCTCTCTTGTCACTAAACATTCTATTTATCTTGCCAAAGATTTATCAATTGAAGAACCAAGATCATATGAAGAAGCAAAGACTAAGACAGAATGGAAGGAAGCTATGGATGAGGAGATTGAAGCACTCAAAGAAAGTGACACATGGGAACTAGTACCAAAGAAAGAGTCCATGAAGGTAATTGGATCCAGATGGATCTATAAACTCAAAGAAATTCTGATGGGTCAATAAACAGGTACAAAGCCAGATTGGCGGCCAAGGGTTTTGCACAAACCCAAGGCATTGACTATAAAGAAACATTCTCACCTGTGGCCAAGATGCCAACCATCAGGGTATTGGTAAGTGTAGCTGCATCTAAAAATTGGAACATCTATCGATTGGATGTAAAAAATGTATTTCTTAATGGATGGATTTTAGAGGAGGTATATATGTCACAACCTCGTGGCTATGAGGATCCTAACATGGTAACACATGTATGCAAATTAAAAAAGGCTCTTTATGGATTGAGGCAGGCACCTAGGGCATGGAATCACAGGTTGACCACATACCTTCAAGACCAAGGTTTTGTCATAAGCAAGGCAGACACCTCTATTCATCAAGAGAAGTAATTCAGAAGTAATATACTTATGTGTATATGTTGATGATATCATACTTACAAGTAATGATGTCAATGGAATCAGAAAAATCAAGAACCAGATGATGAAGGAGTTTGAGATCAGTGATCTTGGTTTACTAAAGTATTTTCTTGGACTTGAGTTAGTCTATACTAACTCTGAAATCTATATTAATAAAAAAAAATACATATAGGATATGTTGAAGAAGTTTCATTTGCAGGATGCAAAAGTTGCAAGTACTCCAATGGAGGTAAACCTAAAACTAAGTGCCCATGAAGGTGATGAAATTGATGATATTACAGGTTACCAAAGCATAGTGGGAAGCTTGAACTATGCTAACTTGACAAGGATAGATATTGCATATGGAGTTAGTGTGCTAAGTCAGTTCATGCACAAGCCAAGAGTACCTCACTTACAAGCTGCCAAAAGAATTCTAAAGTATCTCAAAGGCATTCAACATCGTGGTTTGTATTTTCCTTACACATCAGACTTGGACATTAAGATCTATTCAGATGCAGATTGGGCAGGATGTAAGGATGATAGGAGGAGCACTTCTGGATACATTTCATTTGCATGTGATAAACCAATATCATGGTCTTCAAAGAAGCAACCTACTGTTGCCTTATCTTCTACTGAGGCAGAATATAGAGGATTGGCTAATGCTACCCAAGAAGCCATATGGATCAAGTTATTGTATACAGAATTGCGTTTGTATACTAGTTCACCATTGATATTTGGAGATAATATAAGCTCACTTCACCTTGCAGCTAATCCTATCTATCATGCCAGGACCAAGCATATAGAGGTCCATTACCATTATGTGAGAGAGAAGCTATTAAGCAAGGACATTCAACTAACATATGTATCAACCAACATGCAGTGTGCATATTTGTTAGCTAAAGCATTGGATGGAACCAAACTTTGCAAGTTCAAATCAATGATTGGATTGCAAGATATACATGAAGACTGAAGATGGAGACCAAGCCAAATTGTTTGGCTTGAGGGGGAGCTGTTGGTGCAAATTACAAGCCTACACTTTTTGGCTTGAAGGTTACAAAGAAATGAGGTTCCATGTGAACCATAGCTAGAGGATTCTTATCTCTTTACCTCTTTGTAAAAGTCAAATCTTCATTGATTTGAGAGAATATGTGTAACCACCTACCCAAGGGAGTTGTGAACTTTATTAGTTGTAAAGCATCAATCAATTTGAGAGAATATCTCCTAGGATGTAGGAACATGATTATAGAGATCCAAAGTTTGAATTCAAATTCAAACTTTGGACTCAACCTCTATAAAAAAGGATCATCAAAAAGTCACGTGAGACAAGTTACTTTCCGATATCTTTATCTTCATCTCTGTATGTGTGTAAGGCCTACACTGTTGCCTACACCTTATCACATCATTTGTCTATGGTTTACAAGCCAACGATTTTGTACACAAGTGTTCATTAATACATATATCTACAATTGTTCATCTCTGAGTTCTCTTTCATAGTATGTGTCAGTCAGTTAACTTGTGGAGATCATATCTCACTCATTTCTCCACCAAATTCAAAGATCTATAGCTTGTTGGAACCAACTCAAAGTCTTCTACATGCTACCAAGATTTGAAGGATTTATATTCAGCCATTTCAGAGAAAAATCCATCGAGGTGATCACTAGCCGAAGTCTTCAATAGTCCTAAAAAATCGGGGGTAAAGGTTTACTTGCTAAATTAATTTCTCTGACCATAGTTAATCTTTCTAAGTGATTTCACTTTAAATAGTTAGCTTGCTAAGCTAATTAGATACCCCTAAAAGGAATTTTTCCAATTCCTACTGTGTTGGTCATACTGAGCAAAAGATACAGCAGGTGTATGGTCAAATAGAAGGTTTTCTTGAAGACTTGAAGTTCAAAGTTGTCTGTTTTGATTCAATCTTTTCATACATCATTTCCAAAGTACATAGGCCATTTTATGGTGTCATTGGAAAGCTAAAAAGGTCTACATATCAACTCTGAAGCATCAAAGGGCTGGTACAAAGCAGGATTTGGCAGTACCTTCTCATCATCTTGAAGTGTCCATCCATCTTTCCCAACATGTATGTATGTATGTAAGTATGTATGTAAGTATGTATGTATGTATGTATGCATGTAAGTATGTATGTATGTATGTATGTATGTATGTATGTATGTATGTATGTATGTATGTATGTATGTATGTATGTATGTATGTATGTATGTATTTATCTATATATGTATGTTTGTATGTATGTTTGAATGAATGTATGTATGTATGTATGTATGTATAATGTATGTATGTATGTATGTATGTATGTATGTATGTATGTACGTATGTAT
>CM035423.1:135732315-135734815 GCA_020310875.1 Ceratopteris richardii | reverse complement strand
GATAAGGCCCCCTCCTACAAAGAGGGTATACTACGACAATGATCAACATCTCGTTAAACGCTAGAGGGCTAACCAACCCCTCAAGAGTCACCATCATTGGTCAATGGCTTTGCAACATTAGCCTAAACCTAGAATTTATCTATATTCAAGAGACTAAAATTGATGGAGCAGACCTCTAGAAATGGCTCAGACATGTCTCCCGACCCATGTTTGGATTTCGACGTCGCACCAGCGAGGGTCCGGTGGGACAATAATCAGTATTAATCAATTCTGGTTCGAAAAGCTTGAGAACTTCATTGAATATGAGTGCCATTGATGCATTGCCATTTCCTTTGGTGCACCCTTTTGTTTTACCCTAACAGGGAGTTGGAGAGACTAAACACTTGGGCCTCATTGGACTTGCTCCCCCACAAGGTGCTAATTTGTGGTGACTTTAACATGGTGGAGGACCCTAAAGAGAGATGGAATGGCAAGGGTAGGGTCATCGACAGTTGGGAGAAAGAAATGTGGGATAAAACCAAACTGCACTTGGATTTGGTCCATTCAAAGATTCGAATGGCTTTTCATGGTCAAATCTCTAAGCGGGCGAGGACCTGAGGACAGCCAGAGTGGATAGATGCTACATTGCTAATAACATTATTCATCAATGGGGCCACCCTTCCCTCTCGCAATGCACTGACCTCACCATCTCTGATTACTACCCGATCGTTATCGCTTTCCAACCTTTCATCGAAATCTGTAAGGCTCCTTGGTTCCATGCCTGCACGACCTCCTTCTCTCTCCCCTTCATCCATCAAGAAATTGCTGATGTGAGGAAGGAGGTGTTCGCCTCCGGCTTGTCCCCAGCCAAATGTTGGAGACATGCTGTTGAAAAGTCATGGTAGATCATGATTAGATCGAAGAAGATGCTTGAGACTGTTTTGCGGGCACCTAGAGAAGCTCGATATCATAGACTCTAGAGACTCGAGGAGGAAGTGAACAAAGGAAAAGCTCAATCCTATAAAGGTCTACAAAAAATAAGAGCGATGCTGAGATACAAGGAAGAAATACAAAAGAAAAATTTGCAAAATTTCTTCAAGGAGTGGTAGGATGGCAAAGCCAACAAACCCACCAAAGAGATGTGCCGCATCCTTAAAAGAAAACAAAATAGAGAATCAATCCCCCTATTGCTAGACTCAAATGGCAATCTATGCAATATGGAAAAAGATAATTTTGGGATCATTGAAGGGCACTTTACGAGACTCCTGGGGACCTTGACCCCCCTCTCCCACCATAGACATGACTGCATGGCAGCCATATCTTGGGTTTCCCCCCATAGGATACCATTCAACCTTCGTTCCCTGCTTGATGCCCCAATCTCGAAAGCAAAAATCATTGAAGTCATTGATGCCATGCCCGAATGGGCTCACTAATGAGTTGGTGGTCGCCATCCCTCTTCGTCTGGTTTGGCAAGAGGCACTCAAGTTTGGCATGCTTTCGACTTGTCTCAGCAATGGCATTATCAAGTTAATACACAATAAAGGGGAAAAGAACAGAATTGAGAATTGGAATCCAATTACGATGCTCCAAACGGGATATAAGATCATTGCCAAAGTCATAGCCAACAAAATTTCCAACCATCTGAGAGCATGGTTAAGCGAGGACCAAAAAGGTTTCATCAAAGGCAGATCAATTTTGTAAAACATTATAGATATCTAGGAAGGTCTCGACTTCGTAAATGAGTCAAGAAAAGATGTGGTCTTCCTCAAGATCGACTTTGATAAAGCCTACGATATGTTGGGATGGGACTATATTCTGCACTCGCTTAAAGATCTTGAATGTAGTCAGAAATTCACCAAGATGATCACGACCCTTCTGGGAAACGTGTCGACTCAAATTAATATTAATGGCAAAGTTTCGAAGGTGATCAAACTTAGAAGATCGATTAGATAAGGGTGCCCATTGTCTCCCCTTCTCTTTGCCACTGCCACAGAAGGGCTTAGCAGGCTGGTGGAGCATCAGGTGGAAGCTAGAAATATCAAAGGCCTCCATTTGCCTCATGATCATGGCCAGATCACGATGAGATTTTTTGCCGATGATATGAATGCATTTTTCCACAATGATAATACCAGCCTGGAGACGTTCTGGAGGTGCCTGGATACTTTCTACAAAGCTTCTAGATCCATAATCAACCACTCTAAGATCGCCTTTAGAGCTATTCTCGAGACCCGGCCTGACCTTCTCACTGATCATGGCTGTCAAATCATTCTACAGAGCCAAATTTTTTGGTTTCTTGGGATTCCCTTGGGGTTTGGTATCTCGATGGAGCAGTGGTGGAACTGGGTGCTGGCCAGACTCAAAAACAAGCTAAACTATTGAGAGGTATGCAAATCAATCTCACTCATCATGCTATGGTTATCAACTGAATCGAAAGAGCAAGTTCTATCCAAATTGGATAGTATATGTAGAAACTTCCTTTGGACGAGCGACCACAATAGGAGGGGGCGCCTAAAATCAAGTG
>CM035423.1:135702315-135712315 GCA_020310875.1 Ceratopteris richardii | reverse complement strand
TTGGTTCTAGCATGATAAATTGGATTTGCTGCAAGGTGAAGAGAGCTAGTGTTGTCTCCAAAGATAATAGGTGGTCTTGTGTGTAGACCTAACTCTGTATATAGAAGCTTCAACCAGATAGCTTCTTGAGTGGCATTGGCAAGCCCTCTATACTCTGCTTCAGTGGATGACAATGCCACTGTAGGTTGCTTCTTGGCTGACCAAGAAATAGGCTTATCTCCTGCAAAACAAATGTATCCTGAGGTGCTTCTCCTATCATCCTTGCATCCTGCCCAATCTGCATCTGAGTAAACTTTTATGTCAATATCTGATGTATAAGGAAAGTACAAACCATGACTTTGTGTTCCCTTCAAATACTTCAAGATCTTCTTGGCTGCCTCTAGGTGAGGTACCCTAGGTTTGTGCATGAATTGACTAAGCACACTTACTCCATATGCTATGTCAATTCTTGTCAAGGTAGCATAGTTCAAACTACCTACCATACTTTGGTATCCTGTAATGTCTTTGATTTCTTCTCCTTCATGAGCACTTAGCTTTTGGTTAACCTCCATTGGAGTAGTAGATACCTTAGCATCCTGCAAACCAAACTTTTTGACCATATCCTATACATACTTCTTTTGAGTGATGTAGATACCTGAATTTGTGTAGACCAATTCAAGACCTAAGAAATACTTTAATAGTCCAAGATCACTGATCTTGAATTGTTCCATCATCTGTCCTTTGATGTGTCTAATCCCATTGACATCATTACCTGTAATGATGATGTCATCAACATAAACACATAAGTAGATTACCTCTGTACTACTTCTCTTTATGAATAGAGAAGTGTCTGCTTTGCTCATCACAAATCCTTGGTCTAGGAGGTAGGTGGTCAATCTGTAATTCCATGCTCTAGGTGCCTGCTTCAAACCATACAGAGCCTTCTTCAATTTACAAACATAATGTACCTTTTTTGGATCTTCATAGCCAGGTGGTTGTGACATGTAGACTTCTTCAGATATCCATCCATTCAAGAATGCATTCTTCACATCCAATTGGTACATGTTCCAATTTTTGGATGCAGCTACACTCACCATAACTCTGATAGTTGGCATCTTTGCCACAGGAGAAAATGTCTCCTCATAATCAATGCCTTGGGTTTGTGCAAAACCCTTGGCTACCAACCTAGCTTTGTACCTGTTTATTGTTCCATCTAAATTCTTCTTTAGTTTGTAGATCCATCTGGATCCTATCACCTTCATAGAGTCCTTCTTGGGTACCAAGTCCCAAGTATCACTTTCCTTGAGAGCTTCTATCTCTTCATCCATGGCTTCTCTCCATTCTGGTTTGATAATTGCTTCTTCATAGGTACCTGGTTCTTCATTCAACAAGTCTTTTGCAAGATATACAGAATGTTTAGTTACAAGTGATGTGTCATACCCAAATATGATAGGCTTCTTCTTTTCTCTTTGAGATCTCCTCATTGCTTGAGTTGAAGTTTCTGGTTTATCTTCTAATTGCTTCATCTTCATCTTTCCTTTGGACTTCCAAGCCTTGAACTCTTCAAGGTTTATTGTATCATCATCTGAGCTTGAATCTTCTTGCTGAGTTGGTTCTTCCTTAGTAAGCTTTGGAAAATCTTCTTCCATGTCATAGGGTAGACTTACTTTCCTGCATTCATTCTCATACCATGAGTCATTCTCATCAAATATGACATCTCTGCTTACCTTGAACCCTTTGTTTGTTGGGTTGTAGAATCTGTATCCCTTTTGGTTCAAATCATAACCAATGAAGATACATTTTTCAGCCTTAGGGTCTAGCTTTCCTCTTATCTGTGAGGGAATATGCACATATGCTACACAACCAAAGATTTTGCAATGATCCAGAGAGGGTCTCTTACCATGCCAAGCTTCATATGGTGTCATACCATCAAGTGATTTGGATGGCAACCTATTGATGAGATAAGTGGCAGTGGATACACTCTCTGCCCATAGGTAATTTGGCAATTTTTTCTCATTAAGCATAGACCTAGCTGTTTCTACTATAAGTCTATTCCTTCTTTCTGCTACCCCATTTTGTTCAGGTGAATACCTTGTAGTGATCTCCCTTTTGATGCCTCTTTCCTGCAAGAAATCTTCAAACTCATTGGAGAAGTACTCTCCTCCACCATCTGACCTTAGCCTCTTCAAGCTTCTACCTGTTTGATTTTCAACAAGTGCAAGATACCTCTTGAAACAATTAAACACTTCATCTTTGTGCTTCATAAAGTATAAAATGGTCCACCTGCTATAGTCATCAATGAAGGACACATAATACCTTGAACCAGAAATGGAAGGGTCCTTGCTAGGTCCCCAAACATCTGTGTGTACCAAATCTAGGTAGTCTTCATGCATGAAACCTTTCCTTGAGTAGGGTAATCTGTGAGACTTACCAAATTGACATGATCCACATTTGTAAATCATGTGTTGCTTGGATACACTAGGTATCCCAAGCACACATTGATCCCTGCACATTTGCTTTAGAGTCCTTTCACCTATGTGCCCTAATCTCTTATGCCATATCTCTAACTCTGAAAGTGTCTGATCCTTGTAATTATATAAAGCAATGTTTTTTGTATCTTCTAGCTCAAATGTAAATAATCTACCTGATTTCTCCCCTTTGGCTATCCTTCTGAATCCATGTTTTGGGTCCTCCACATATGCTCCATGTTATGTGAATCTGACCTGCAAACCTTTCTCCACAATCTGACCAACACTCATTAAATTCTTAGTTATTGTTGGTACATAGAGTACCCTGCTTAATAGGTTCTGATTTCCATCACATGTCTTCACATTTCCAATTTTGACAACAGAGTGTTTAGTGTCATCACCTGTTTGTACCTGATGTTTGCCCTTGGGCTCTTCCAAATCAGAAAGTAGTGCCACATTGCCAGCTACATGGTTAGAACATCCTGAGTCAATGTAAAATAAATGATCATCATTTGTACCTATCTTGGAGGTCATATTCATGATCAATAGGGAGTCATCTTGCTCCTCTGTGTAGTTGTTGTAGTCTCTTCTATTTCTGAATCCACCTTGGTAGTTACCATTGTGATTGTTGTTGTAGTTGTTGTTGTATGAATTGTTGTATCCATTGTAGCTTTGGTGTTGATTGAATCTGCCTCTCCCTTGAGAGTATCCACCTCTTGAGTAGCCTCTTCCTCTCTGATTCTTGTAGTTCTTGTAGCATTCATCTGTGGTATGATTGGACAATCCACAAATGCTGCATGGTGATGAGTTGTAGGGTCTCCCCCTACCTGACTTACCTCCTCTGCCTCTTCCTCTAGATGACCTACCTCTCCCTGCATAATTAGCTTGAGAGGTAGAGCCTTCTTCATCCTGTTTCTTCTTGCCTTTATCTTTAACCTTTTTTTCAGTATAGAGAGCAGAGGGATTATTACCTTTTGATTGATCTCCAGCCTTTGTAAACTTTGCTTCATGTGTAAATAGTTGGCCCATAAGTGTTGTGAGATCAAGGGTATGCATGTCCATGTAGAGGTCCATTACAGTGGTGAAACTTTCCCACTTATCATCTGCCTTGAGTCCATTTGTCACTTGCCTGACTATTTGCTCCTCTTCAATTTCCTCTCCAATGCTTGCTAGTTGGTCTGCCACATCTTTGATCTTTGTCACATACTCTGAGACTGATTGCTTGGGCTGCTTCCTAAGAGTTGTGAACTCTATCCATAATTGATTCTTCCTAGCCCTTGTGTTGGAAGAAAAATAGTTTGACAAGGTTTCCCAAGTCTCTTGGGAAGTCTTACAATTCCTTACATGAGGTAAAAGAAAGTCAGATATAGAGTTTAAGAGATAAGACCTTGCCAAAGCATCCTTTGCACACCATTGGTTGAGCCTTTCATGTTCATCCTTTGTAGGTAGTCCTCTAGTCTTGAATGAGGGCAACTCCTCATCTCCTGATATGTATCCAAATAGACTTCTCCCTTGTAGATAGGTCTTCATTCTTAATGACCAAGCTTGATAATTGTTTCTGTCCAATTTGTCAATGAAGGAAGGGAAACCATCACCCATGATTACCTTATTTGCTCTGATACCACTGTTGAGAGTGATGGATGGATGCACTCAAGAAATGAGTTGGTGCTGCAAAACCTGCTTCACACCTGCCCTCTTTTCTCTTCAGATATGCTTAGTGGACTTGCTTAGCTTCCAAATGACACAAAGAAACCATATATGTACTTTGGAAATGGTTTGGGTAATGATCAAACCAAAACAGATAACTTGGTACTTCAAAAAACAAGAGAAACTTTCTATTCCTGTAGTGATACCTGCTCAGACTTTTACTCAGTGTGTCCAGCACACTTAAAATTGGAACAATTCCTTTTGGGAGTATTAAAGTACCTTAGTAAGCTACTAATCACAAGTGGAATCACTTCAATTGATAAACTATGCACTGAGAAATAAGTTTAGCAAACTTCTAGTTACCCCCGATTTTTTAGGAACTCTGCAGACACAGACCAGTGTGCACTTCGAAGCGGATTTCTCCCAAATGTCTGAATGAAATCCTCTGAGATTTTGTATGCTTGTAGTAGACCTTGAGCTGGTTCCAATGAGCTATAGATCTCTTGATTTGGTTCAGTAGATCTTGAGTTATGCCATGTTGAAGTTGACAGACTTGAAGAAGATAACACAGAGAACCAGAAATGATAAATGTGTGTACATCTATTGATTGATAAGTTTGTACAAGCTCAATAGCATGACAAGCATGGCTAATTGAGGTGTGGTGGTGTAGGCTATGGAGTACCACTAACACACACTCAGTTACAATGAAGATATGTCTCGGGGAGTGAGCTGAAGAGTGAACTAACCGCGACTTTTCAAATGGAGTTTTTATAGGAATTGATTGTGATTTGAATTTCAAATTCAAACTTGGGCTCCCTTGAATTTCTCCTCTAAAAGTAGGGAGATATTCTCTCCACTTAACTATTCTCTTTTCCACGACTAATGAGGTAGTTGAATGACTTCAAGTGATTACAAATAAATGCCAAGTCAAAGTAGACTTTTACAAGGAGTAAAAGATAATAACTCATAAGTATGAGTTCCTATGCCTTATCCTTCATGTAGAGATATCCTTCAAGGATTCCAAATCCATCTTCAAAGTTTTCAAGGTTCCAAGCCAATGTGTGAAGGCTTGTCTTGCACCAACAATCTATCTATCGATCTATCTATCTATCTATCTATCTATCGATCTATCTATTTATCTATCTATCTATCTATCTATCTATCTATATATCTATCTATCTATCTATTTATGTATGCATGTATGTATGTATGTATGTATGTATGTATGTATGTATGTATGTATGTATGTATGTATGTATGTATGTATGTATGTATGTATGTATGTATGTATGTATGTATGTATGTATGTATGTATGTATGTATGTATGTATGTATGTATGTATGTATTTATTTATCTATCCATATATCTATCTATCTATCTATCTATTTATCTATCTATCTATTTATCTATCTATATATCTATTTATCTATCTATCTATCTATGTGTATATCTATCTATCTATCTATCTATGTACCTATCTATCTATCTATCTATCTATCTATCTATCTATCTATCTATCTATCTATCTATTTATCTATCTATCTATTTTTCTATCTATCTATCTAGCTATGGATCTATCTATCTATCTATCGATCCCTCCATCCATCCATCCATCCATCCATCCATCCATCCATCCATTCATCTATGTATCTATCTATCTATCTATTTATCTATCTATCTATCTATCTATCTATCTATCTATCTATCTATCTATCTATCTATCTATCTATCTATCTATCTATCTATCTATCTATCTATCTATCTATCTATCTAGCTAGCTAGCTAGCTAGCTAGCTAGCTATCCATCTATCTAGTTGTCTATCTATCTATCTATCTATCTATCTCTCTATCCATCTATCTATCTATCTATCTATCTATCAATCTATCTATCTATCTATTTGTCTATCTATCTATCTATCTATCTATCTATCTATCTATCTATCTATCTATCTATCTATCTATCTATCTATCTATCTATCTATCATTTTAACATTACAGAATGTCCAAACTCTAGGGGGCAAAGCTCTCGAATGCGCTGATGCATGGACTTTTGGGCTGCATCCGTGACTGGAGTTGCATTAGGTGTTTGATATATCTTGGGGTCTTCATGGTCATGCGCTCCCCAAGGTGTACGTGGAGATCCCATCTGATTCAATGTGGAGATGTTAAAATGCATAGGTGTATGCATATGCATATGCATGTGTGTATGCATATGCATATGTATGTGTATGCATATGCATGTATGTGTGTACGCATATGCATGTGTGTCTGCATATGCATGTGTGTATGCATATGCATGTGTGTATGCATATGCATGTATGTGTGTATGGATATGCATGTGTGTATGCATATGCATGTGTGTATGCATATGCATGCGTGTATGCATATGCATGTGTGTATGCATATGAATGTGTGTATGCATATGAATGTGTGTATGCATATGCATGTGTGTATGCATATGCATGTGTGTATGCATATGCATGTGTATGCATATGCATGTGTATGCATATGCATGTGTGTATGCATATGCATGTGTGTATGCATATGCATGTGTGTATGCATATGCATGTGTGTATGCATATGCATGTGTGTATGCATGTGCATGTGTGTATGCATATGCATGTGCATATGCATATGCATGTGTATGCATATGCAAATGTGTATGCATATGCATGTGTGTATGCATATGCATGTGTGTATGCATATGCATGTGTGTATGCATATGCATGTGTGTATGCATATGCATGTGTGTATGCATATGCATGTGTGTATGCATATGCATGTGTGTATGCATATGCATGTATGTGTGTATGTATATGCATGTGTGTACGCATATGCATGTGTGTATGCATATGCATGTGTGTATGTATGTATGTGTGTATGCATGTATGTGTGTATGTATATGCATGTGTGTATGCATGTATGTGTGTATGCATATGCATGTGTATGCATATGCATGTGTATGCATATGCATGTGTATGCATATGCATGTGTATGCATATGCATGTGTATGCATATGCATGTGTATGCATATGCATGTGTATGCATATGCATGTGTATGCATATGCATGTGTATGCATATGCATGTGTATGCATATGCATGTGTTTGCATATGCATGTGTGTACGCTATACATGTGTGTATGCATATGCATGTATGTATGCTATACATGTGTGTATGCATATGCATGTATGTATGCTATACATGTGTGTATGTGTCTATGCATATGCATTTGTATGCATATGAATTTGCATGCATATGCATTTGTATGTATATGCATTTGTATGCATATGCATTTGTATGCATATGCATTTGTATGCATATGCATTTGTATGCATATGCAGTTGTATGCATATGAAGTTATGTATGTATATGCATTTGTGTATGCATATGCATTGTGTATGTGTGTATGCATATGCATGTTATGCATATGCATTTATTTATGTATGTATATGCATTTGTGTATGCATATGCATTTATGTATGCATATGCATTTATGTATGCTTATGCAGTGTGTATGTGTGTATGCATATGCATGTGTGTATGTATATGCATGTGTGTATGCATATGCATGTGTGTATGCATATGCATGTGTATATGTGTGTACGCATATGCATGTGTGTATGCATATGCATGTGTGTATGCATATGCATGTGTGTATGCATATGCATGTGTGTATGCATATGCATTTGTGTATGTATGTATGTATGTATGTGTGTATGCATGTATGTGTGTATGTATATGCATGTGTCTATGCATATGCATGTGTGTATGTGTGTATGCATATGCATGTGTGTATGCATATGCATGTGTGTATGCATATGAATGTGTGTATGCATATGCATGTGTGTATGCATATGCATGTGTGTATGCATATGCATGTGTGTATGCATATGCATGTATGTATGTATGTATGTATGTATGTATGTATGTATGTATGTATGTATGTATTTATGTATGTGTGTGTATGCATGTATGTGTGTATGTATATGCATGTGTGTATGTATATGCATGTGTGTATGCATATGCATGTGTGTATGCATATGCATTTGGATGCATATGCATTTGTATGCCTATGCATTTATGTATGTATATGCATTTGTGTATGTATATGCATTGTGTATGTGTGTATGCATATGCATGCGTGTATGTGTGTATGCATATGCATGTGTGTATGTGTGTATGCATATGCATGTGTATATGTATATGCATGTGTGTATGCATATGATTGTGTGCATGCATATGCATGTGTATGCATACACACATGCATATGCATGTGTGTATGCATATGCATCTGTGTATGCATATGCATGTGTGTATGCATATGCATGTGTGTATGCATATGCATGTGTGTATGCATATGTATGTGTGTATGGATATGCATGTGTGTATGCATATGCATGTGTGTATGCATATGCATGTGTATCCATATGCATGTGTATGCATATGCATGTGTATGCATATGCATGTGTATGCATATGCATTTGTATGCATATGCATGTGTATGCATATGCATGTGTATGCATATGCATGTGTATGCATATGCATGTGTATGCATATGCATGTGTATGCATATGCATGTGTATGCATATGCATGTGTATGCATATGCATGTGTATGCATATGCATGTGTATGCATATGCATGTGTATGCATATACATGTGTGTATGCATATGCATTTATGTATGTATATGCATTGGTGTATGCATATGCATTGTGTATGTGTGTATGCATATGCATTGTGTATGTGTGTATGCATATGCATGTGTGTATGCATATGCATGTGTGTATGTGTGTATGCATATGCATGTGTGTATGTGTGTATGCATATGCATGTGTTTATGTATATGCATGTGTGTATGCATATGCATGTGTGTATGTATGTATGTATGTATGTATGTATGTATGTATGTGTGTATGCATGTATGTGTGTATGTATTTGAATGTGTGTATGCATATGCATGTGTGTATGCATTTGCATGTGTGTATGCATTTGCATGTGTGTATGCATATGCATGTGTATGCATATGCATTTGTATGCCTATGCATTTATGTATGTATATGCATTTGTGTATGTATATGCATTGTGTATGTATATGCATTGTGTATGTATATGCATTGTGTATGTATATGCATTGTGTATGTGTGTATGCATATGCATGTGTGTATGTGTGTATGCATATGCATGTGTATATGTATATGCATGTGTGTATGCATATGCATGTGTGCATGCATATGCATGTGTGCATGCATATGCATGTGTATGCATGCACACATGCATATGCATGTGTGTATGCATATGCATGTGTGTATGAATATGCATGTGTGTATGCATATGCATGTGTGTATGCATATGCATGTGTGTATGCATATGCATGTGTGTATGCATATGCATGTGTATGCATATGCATGTGTGTTTGCATATGCATTTATGTATGTATATGCATTTGTGTATGCATATACATTGTGTATGTGTGTATGCATATGCATGTGTGTATGCATATGCATGTGTGTATGCATATGCATGTGTGTATGCATATGCATGTGTGTATGCATATGCATGTGTGTGTGTGTGTATGCATATGCATGTGTGTATGTGTGTATGCATATGCATGTGTATATGTATATGCATGTGTGTATGCATATGCATGTGTGCATGCATATGCATGTGTGCATGCATATGCATGTGTGCATGCATATGCATGTGTGCATGCATATGCATGTGTATGCATACATACATGCATGTGCATGTATGTACGCATATGCATGTGTGTATGCATATGTATGTGTGTATGCATATGCATGTGTGTATGCATATGCATGTGTGTATGCATATGCATGTGTGTATGCATATGCATGTGTGTATGCATATGCATGTGTGTATGCATATGCATGTGTGTATGCATA
>CM035423.1:135680220-135687315 GCA_020310875.1 Ceratopteris richardii | reverse complement strand
ACCACATATTTTGCTCATCAAATGTCACATCTTTAGTAACAAGAAATTGCTTTGTAGATGGACTCCACAACCTGTAACCCATCTGTCTATCATCATATCCAATAAACACATACTTCTCTGCTTTTGGTTCTAGCTTATGTCTTAATTGTGAAGGAACATAAGCATATGCAATACATCCAAATACTTTACAATGATCAAGACTAGGCTTCTTACCCCACCATGCTTCATAAGGGGTTCCTCCATCCAAAGCTTTGCAAGGCAGCCTATTCACAAGGTATGTTGCAGTGTTAAGGCTTCTGCCCACAAGTAATTTGGACAATTCTTTTCCTTCATCATGGCTCTTGCAAACTCTACAAGAGTCCTATTCCTCCTTTCTGCTACTCCATTCTGTGAGGGGAGTACCTGCAAGTTACTTCTCTTTGATACCTGCATTCCACAAATAATCATCAAACTCTTTAGAGAAGTACTCTCCCCCTCCATCTGATCTTAACCTCTTGAGCTTTGCCCTGTGATCCTTTCTGCATAAGCATGAAAATGTTTGAATGTCTTGAAAACTTCTTATTTATCCTTGATTACATACAAAGTAATCCACCTGGTTGCATCATCAACAAACAACACATAATATCTGGATCCATTTATGCTATAGTCCCTTGAGGGTCCCCATACATCTGTATGAACCAATTCAAGCATATTTGAATGCTTGTACCCTGATTTGTTATAAGAAACTTTTATGTGCTTTACCTAATTGACAAGCTTCACACTTGTACACCATATGTTGCCCCTCAATGTTTGGCAATCCAAGCACCACCTGATTTGACATCTCCTTTATAGCTCTCTCATTGAAACCCGCCTTTGCCATAGGTCTAATTCAGATACCTTTGACTTCCATAGGTAAATAATGCATGTCCTACATTACCTTGGACTTTGAGAGTGAACAATCTTCCTTCCTTTTTTCCTGCAATTATGTTTCTATATCCCTGATTGGATCTTGTACATAGACACCATCATTTGTGAATCTTACTTCATATCCTTTCTCCACAATTTGCCCTACACTTATCAAATTTTAGGAATAGTAGGAACATAAAGTACCTTGCTCAGAAGTGTACTTCCACTCTTTGTCTTCACTGATCCAATGCTCTCCACTTTATGTTTGGTATTGTCACCTGTTGAACTGTATGTCCATTCACCCTTGCTTCCATATCAGTCATCAAGGATAGATTCCCACTCAGATGGTTGCTACACCCTGAGTCAATATAAAACACTCTTTGATCTTCTCCCATTGATTCATGAGTTGCATTCAAGATAAGAGTCATGTCATCTTTCTGATCTGATGCATAATTGTAATAATTATTGTTGTAGGATGAGATTGGAAGTTTTCCCACCTCCTCTACCATATGATGTCCTACCTCCTCTTCCTCTGAAATTGCCTCTTTGGTTTCTGCCTCCTCTACCTCTTGACTATAATTCTGATTATTGTTTCCACCACTTTGATTGTTATACCAAGAATCATTTGCCAAATGATTTGTTCTGCCACAAATCCAACAAGCTTTAGCATTATCTTTGTTCTTACCTCCTCTTCCTTTACCTCTGAAGTTCATCTTCCCTTTTGTAAAGTTAGCTGATTTGAATTCCCTTCATCATCATTTGATTGCTTTCCCTTGCCATTCTTTTCTTGTCTTTGGAGTACATAGCTTGACTTGTACTTCTATCATTGTCTCCTTTAAGATCCTGCTCAAAGGTTAGCATGTGTCCTAGCAATTGATTAAGATCAGGAGTAAAGTGATCAAGTGACAATTCTATGGACAATATAAAAGGCTTCCACTTTTCATCACCTCTAGACCTGTAAGTATTTGTCTTACCAACTTTTCCTCTTCAATGTCTTCATCCACTGCTCCCAAGCTATCTGCAATATCTTTCATCCTTGCCACATAATCTGAAATTGATTGTGAGCTCTTCTTCTTGAAGGTTGTGAACTCAGCCCATAGTGAGGACTTCCTAGACTTAGTTGTATTTTGGAAATGCTCTTCCAAGGCATTCCAAACATCTGTAGCACTTTCCAAACCTCTGATGTGAGGTAAAAGATAATCATTTACAGCCATGTAGATGATACTCCTTGCTTGAGCATCCTTTCTCATCCAAGTCTTCAACATTGCAAGCTCTTCTCTAGTAGTACTAGGAATGCAAACTCAGGTTTTTCTTCATCTCCTGTAATAATGATATAAGATCTTTGCTCATGAGGTGTGCTTCCATCCTCATGGACCATGCTGGATAGTTCTCCCTAGCTTATCAATCTGCAAGCTTTCTCCCATCCTTGACTTTCTGTATCTGCAATTACTATGGTTTATGAGGAGAAAGTGTACCTTTGATATAGTCTTTGTCCTTCTTGATTCTTTCGAACTTGTACTATGAACTTCTGCAAGTTATCTTCAATAATTTTTCCTTTTCCTCTTTTGATTTGGAAGATCTTCAATATCTGCACCAGTCGGAACTTCGATTATCTTTTCTTCTCTTGTACTTCACCTTTAGCTCTGATACCACTGTTGGAGACCTCTTAATCTCCAAAGGTTTGATCTACACTGACTTACGAAACACTTCTATGTCAGTTATAAACCAAACTTTCCACAAACAATGTTCCTCTTTACCAAAACTTCAAGCAACACTTCTCTGAGTGAAGAAGTGTCAACTTCAGAAAGTCTGCTTCAGATATCAACTTCTTTACCTGCACAAATCTTCAAATTTCTTCAAGTAAATGATGCACAAGTATTAGCAATACCTTTGCGCAATCATACTAGCCATTAGTTCTCAAAACTAATCACCAAAAGTTTAATTTGATCATAAGATCAAATACATGTCAGAAAAGACTCTCAGAAGTTGCGCCTTCGACATAGCCAACTTCTTAACTTGATTTCTCCCAATCTGAAACCCGTTTTGCTAAATGCTTTTAGCCATAGCTTCCTTATCTTCTAACTTAAATTTTAAGTGCTCACTCATCAAAAACTTTACAGTATACACTCAGATCTGATCAAAATACTGAGACGGAAAAGTGCGCTACTTTCAGGCTTCAGTTCTCACATTCTACATATGAATGTTCCTAATGATCATTCTCACAGTAGGAGAGGAATTAGATTCTGAAACTCTAGACATAGCTTCATTAGCTTCTCAATTAGATGTGTACAAAAGGATTTCTGATCCACATGATCAGACAGAGAGCACTCAGAGAAAAACCCATCGCTATTTTCTGGAAAAAAACTCTCTACACATCTTCTTCAAAATTGTCATCTACAAAATGACTATTACTTCCTATCTTACATTTCTTGTCATAATTATCTTATATATACACGCCTTTAGACTCATCTCGCGTCTATGACTCTACTCCTTATCATCCTAAGGGTTTAACTATACTTAGCTTACAAGATTCTTCACTTATATGTACATATGTGTACAAGACATCATCCTGAATTCTTCTTCACTTTACAAGTGTCTTTCTTTGCTTCATTCTGACCTAAGCATTCTTCAAGATCTGTATAATCACCAATTTGTGATTGGTTTGCTCAACAGCCAGGACACATGATCGCAATTTAAAGACCTCAGTATTTTCGGTAGGACAGCTTGTTCTTTTCTACAATGCGAAGTCCAACAGATCAGCAGGAAAATTCAAGTTACGTTGGTTCGGTCCATTCAAGATTTCAGAACAAGTTGGTCCGGCAACTTTTCGGTTGACTACGTTGACCGGAAATCCACTTCCAAAGGTAATCAATGGGTCGAAGCTGCGGCCGTATTATCCCAGTACTAGTACGCATTAAATCATTCGGCGGCAAACCGCGTTTTGTATAAATTTTTGTGTTTTTCTTTTTTCCCTTTTAGTAGTGTTTTGTACGAATCTTTATGTTACGAGCCGCCTCTCCCTACCGGTCACTCAAGCACACACGCCAGCATGCAAACAGTACCTTTCACGCACCGAACAATGATACCCATTCCCCTTCCCTTTCTCACCGTGTTCTACTTATTTAACCCCCTCGGTTGCGCCTAAACACTATTGTGTTCTCGAGACTATACGTATTCCCTTGTCTTCTGTGTTATCTGTAAGAGTGCTTGTAAACACCATGGAAGCGCTAGCCAACTACACTGCTTTTCCGTGATGGTATCCCGACAGACGTCGGCGAATACCTGCGTTGTAGAGGATTGTCCAACTTCGCTGAGTTGCCTTGGCACTCAGTGGAAGCCCATCCCTTCTCCGCACAAATCATCCACGCCATCACCCCAATTCCCCGTCACCGAACGACAGTGGGTCTTCCCTTCTCCCCCATATAGGACTGTCATCACCTTCCAAGCCTTCTCTGCAGTCTACCCGCCTCACCCCACAAGGACGCGAAAATGGCCCTAGCATCCCTATCGCTCGCATGACCGCACTCTTTCCCCGCTCCTCATCCAATGAATATGCCATTCTCTGCTGCCCAGAAACCCGAACGATCCGCCCTACAGTTTCTTGTAGCAATCCTCAACTTGCAAAAACGAACCTACGGTATCTCTCGCCCCTTCTACTCCGCTCTAGAATTAGCCACCCGTGAACCTGTAAACTTTGCCTCTTATTTCTTCCAACGAATCCATAAAGAATCCGTCGCTATAGTGAAACAACTCCAGAAAGGCAGCTCTCCGCGCTCTCGCCTCCCTCACATCATCTCCTTCCTCTTCCCAACCATTCTCGCTGCACAACCCCCACCCACAGGCCCAGCACTTAGGCACGAAGAATCAGCACAACCACTCGAGGAAACTGAAGAAGACGACGAAGAGATCAATCAACTCTTCCGCAGGAAGCGAATCAGGATCAGCTCTTCAGAAAGTGAAGTCCAAGGATCCGCCGGAAAGAAACACGACGCCGAAGAAGATCAGCAAGAAGAAACTTACCACGACACCGCCACTTTCAATACACAACGACACTTCGACAGAGCAACAAGACCATCAAAACCAAGCAGATACAGAGATACTATCCACCGAAAAGGAGTCTGAGCATCAACAGGACGAACCGGAAACTGCCACAAAGCATTGGATGAACTTATTGAGGCCATCAATCATACAGAAGCCGAACAACAGAATGTTACAAAGGTAACCACTATTGACTCTGCTCTACCCATCCCACCTGTCAACCCTGACCTCCCATCGGAACCATCCCGCAGACTCGATTCTGAACCTACACCATCCTCCTCTTCCTCCCCTAATTACTCTCCGCCAAACTCCCAAAACCTACTCACCGATACCTCCTCTCAGCCTCGTCAACCACCACCACCACCCACCGTATTTTTAGAACTAGCCTCCATGGGTCAGTTTCTCATGCAGTTATCACACCAACTGCCCATACAACTTAAGGAAATCACGGACAACCTGAAGGCCGAATATCAATACAAGGTCGACGTACTGGAAGCAGACATCACCCCCCTCCAGGAAGAAATCGAAGCCACAAAGATTGAGAACCATCAGCTCCAGACGCAGTTAGCAGAGCTACAAGCCAAATTTTCGGTAGAACAGACCTTAGTAGAGCAACAAGATGCAGCCCTTGAGTACCTTACAGCCAAAGATCGACTCCTACACGCCGCGTGTGAAGAAATCCGCGCCCTGAAGGCCACCCTCCACGAAAATGAAGATATCAACACCTCCCTCGAAGAACTGGTCGCAGAGACAAAGATTCAATTGCAGGAAGCAATCCAAAAGAATCAGGAGCAGCAGAAAGAAACCGAACAAATCCAAGAACAGTTACGGAGAGCCGAAGAATGCGCAAATGAAGTAAACAGTATCCTAAAACGCCAGCTGTTACGGGAAGGACAATACCTCAAGGATATCGACAGGACGCGCAGAGAACGAGATTCACTGAAGAAAACTCTGGATTTCCAAACCCAGCAGTTTGAACGCCAAGACAACCAAATACGCAACCAAAAGGATTATATTGCAGAGCTAAAGACCAAACTAGACGAAATGAAGACTTCCAAGGACGCCGCACTAGCCAATGATTTTTATCTACAGGAAGCTTTTGTGCAGACCCAGGCCGAGAATGTACTCACCGAAGCCATCGCACTTAGCTCTGCTAGAATAGATGCCCAGCTTCTAGAGCCTGATACGCTAAAACAGCTATTAGAAACCCTTAAGAAAAAGATAGCTCGAACATTTAGATCGGCTAGGAGTATGTACCTCGAAGGTCTCATCGATGAATGAGTATATTCGCCCATCCAAATTCATAATGTATGAATATGATAATCAAATTTTGGATTTCTCACATTTTCGCACATGACAAGTCTTGTTCAGTCTAGCACCAACCGACAATGTAACATGCGGCATAATGATTTTTATTCGGATACAAATATTATCAAGGGAGGGAAGAGTCATGTCATACTGACATACAATCAGTAGAGCAAATGGCAGTTCAAGTTCTAGTGCTTATAAAATGTGTATGCCCAACATAGTAACTTTCTGTATAGTATTCTGCGAGCTCTCGTACTAATTAACCAAACTTCTAGCATATTATTTTCGGCAAGCCTTACAACTATGTCTGAATCGGATATACTAAGATGGCGACTCAGGAAGCGCGCAATTGCACAGAACTGTGTTGTGACTACAACAGATACTACATTACAGGATGATGAAGATGACTCAAAAACTTCGGCAACATCACCGGGTCAGCATAACAACATATTATTTTCCACAGAATTCAAAATAGAGCTTGACATCCATTCTAGGAGAAATGAGAACTGGTTACGGAGGATCGGACTCCTCTAGTTTGCTAAGTTACCCTGGGAATAGTGGACAGGTAATGAAGATGCAGAGAATCAGTTACACAGCATGCGACAAACAAAAGGTCTCCTTATAAATCAGGTACAATTTTCACCACAATTAGTTTCGTCAGTATTCCAATTACCGTTGTATGAAGAGGCAAACTTTCCCAAATGTTCTTATAACGACCTGCGAAAAGAATTTGGTAAGGGCGAAGGTCGTAGACGCTATTTTATGATGAAGAATGCCACATATACTCGCCGTGAACAATTTAAATGGTACTTAGAAAGGCTCTGCTTTATAGTCAGATTTGATCTTATGTCTAGAGAAAATTTT
>CM035423.1:135667720-135675220 GCA_020310875.1 Ceratopteris richardii | reverse complement strand
TCTGCTGCACTATTTCTCCACATTGATCTATCAAACGTGTAAAGTTTTTGATAAAACTTTGTACGAAGTATCTCCTAGAGATTGCGCATCTACTCCAAGTTGAATTACTTCAAAAGATTAAGTATAACTTGAGAAATCAACTTCTCAAGTTACCTATGTCAGAAACTATCATTCAAAACAGTCGATTTTACACCTGCAACTTTTAAGACTTGGTTCTCCTTGAATAGAACCCATTTTCCAAAATGCTTCTAGACATGAATAGATTATCTTCCAACTTAAAGATTAAGCCCTCACTCATACAAAACTTTAAACTGTGCTAGGAGAAATGATCAAAACATTAACTTCGAAATCTGCGCCTGTTTTAGGAACCAGTGAACATACTTCACATATGAATGTTCCTACACTTAATTCACTCAGCCTGATTACAATTGGAAGCTAAAACTTTGTACAGAGGTCAAGCAACTCTCTACTTAGACTTGTACAAAAGCATTTCACAATTGATCTCCTGTAGAAGGAGAACACGCAGAAACATCGGGCGCAAATATTTTCATTTACTCAGAAGAAATACAGTTGAGTGATGAGAGCTAACTCAACTAACTTTTCCTCTATCTCATGACTTCTACCTTCCTCAATCTTGACTTCTAACTATTGTTTCACATATGCTCTCATACTTGCCCCGACTTTTCTCAAAGTATTTATAGATAAATTTGTACATGATCCTTACTAAACAAAAGCTTTAAGTCATCTATGATTATTCTAATGTACATGTGTACACTTCTCTTATCCTCTGAATGTAATCTTTTTCCACACTTTAGGAATTGATTCTTCCTTCATCATTTGATCTTCCAAGCCTTCAATTGGTGATTGGTTTGTACCAACAGCTCCCCCTCAATCATCAATTGAGGTCTTCTCTGTCTTTTTTATACTTGCCATGTCTTTGAACCTTTGTAACTTAGGTCCATCCAAACTCTTTGTCATCATATCTGCCACTTGTTCTTTTGTTGGAGTGTACATCACTTCAATCTCTTTATCTAGTACCTTTTCTCTCAAGAAATGATACTGAATCTCTATATGCTTAGTCCTGGCATGAAAAACAGGGTTAGCTGCCAAATACAAAGAACTCATATTGTCTCCAAAAATTATTGGAGTACTATGATCAATCTCAAAACTTTTCATCAAGGTCTTCAACCATATCACTTCCTTTGCAGCTTCTACCATTCCCTTATACTCAGCTTCTGTGGATGATAAAGCAACTGTATGTTGCTTCTTTGAACACCAAGAAACTAGTTTATCTCCAACATAACAAAGATACCCATGAGTAGACCTTCTATCATCTGAGTCACCTGCCCAATCTGCATCACTAAACACTTTTATTCTTGTGTCAGAAGTGAAACCATAATACAAACCTTCACTTAGGGTTCCTTTGATATATCTGAGTACCCTTTGGGCTGCAATCCAATGAGTCTTCTTTGGACAATGCATAAATTGTGACAACACACCTACTGCATATGATAGATCTGGCCTTGTCAAGGTAGCATAGATTAAACTACCTACCAAACTCTGATATTTCTTCATATCATTGAACTCTTCACCTCCATACCTGCTTAATTTATGGTTTACCTCCAATGGTGTAGTTGAGGTCTTGCAATCTTCCATGTTAAACTTGACTAAAAGATTCTTCAAGTATCTCTCTTGTGAAACATATACTCCATGTTGAGTATACACAATCTGCATTCCTAGAAAATAAGATAAGTTTCCCAAATCACTTATCTTAAACTCCTTCTCTATTTGTCTTTTGAGTTCATTGATTCCTTGAGCATCTGTTCCTGTAACAATAATATCATCAACATAAATGCACATGTAAATGTATCCATTTTCACTTGCCTTCACTAGCAAGCTACTATCTGCCTTTGATGCTTGAAATCTACATTCATTCAAGAACTTGACCAATCTGTAATTCCAAGCTCTTGGGGCTTGCTTCAACCCATATAAAGCTCTCTTGAGCTTACACACATAATCTGATCCAATTGACTCCATGAATCCTTCTGGTTGCTCCATATATACTTCATCTGCAATGTATCCATTTAGAAATGCATTTTTCACATCCAATTGTGATAATTTCCATCCCTTGCAAGCAGCAATAGCAATCAATGTCCTAATTGTAGTCATCTTAGCAACAGGACTATAGGTTTCATCATAATCTACCCCATAAGTTTGGGCATAACCTTTGACCACAAGTCTAGCCTTATATCTAGACACCTTACCATCTGCAAACCTCTTTGTTTTATATACCCACTTGCATCCAATGACCTTCTGATTCTTTGGTCTTGGTACTAGTTCCCAAGTTTCATTTTCAAGTAGAGCATCATACTCTTCCTGCATTGCCTTCTCCCAATTCTGTTTACCTTTGGCTTCTTCATAAGTGGTTGGATCTTCTTCTGTTTTCACAATGTAGGCATAATCTTTTGTTGTTAGAAAAGATGTATCATAACTATACCTTATAGGTTCTTTCCTTTCCCTTGTAGATCTTCTGATTTCTGCACTTCTTGAAGTTTCAGCCTCATTTGATTCTGGATCAAATCTTGGCCCTTCTTCTACATGATCCTGCACTCTACTTCTAGAGTCAATTTCATCAACAATTTCTTCACATACTTTTACCTTTGCCTTTCCTTTCCTTTGTATTTCTTCAACACCTGTATACTCATTTGGTGATCCTGTATACCACATATTTTGCTCATCAAATGTTACATCTTTAGTAACAAGAAATTGCTTTGTGGATGGACTCCACAACCTGTAACCCATCTGTCTATCATCATATCCAATAAACACATACTTCTCTGCTTTTGGTTCTAGCTTATGTCTTAATTGTGAAGGAACATAAGCATATGCAATACATCCAAATACTTTACAATGATCAAGACTAGGCTTCTTACCCCACCATGCTTCATAAGGGGTTCCTCCATCCAAAGCTTTGCAAGGCAACCTATTCACAAGGTATGTTGCAGTGTTAATGGCTTCTGCCCATAACTAATTTGGACAATTCTTTTCCTTCATCATGGCTCTTGCAAACTCTACAAGAGTCCTATTCCTCCCTTCTGCTACTCCATTCTGTTGAGGGGAGTACCTGCAAGTTACTTCTCTTTTGATACCTGCATTCCACAAATAATCATCAAACTCTTTAGAGAAATACTCTCCCCCTCCATCTGATCTTAACCTCTTGAGCTTTTGTCCTGTGATCCTTTCTGCATAAGCATGAAAGTGTTTGAATGTCTTGAAAACTTCTGATTTATCCTTGATTACATACAAAGTAATCCACCTGGTTGCATCATCAACAAACAACACATAATATCTGGATCCATTTATGCTATAGTCCCTTGAGGGACCCCATACATCTGTATGAACCAATTCAAGCATATTTGAATACTTGTACCCTGATTTGTTATAAGAACTCTTATGTGCTTTACCTAATTGACAAGCTTCACACTTGTACACCATATGTTGCCCTTCAATGTTTGGCAATCCAAGCACCACCTGATTCTTTGACATCTCCTTTATAGCTCTCTCATTGAAATGACCTAGCCTTTTATGCCATAGGTCTAATTCAGACACCTTTTGACCTCCATAGGTAAACAATGCATGTCCCACATTACCTTGGACTTTGAGAGTAAACAATCTTCCTTCCTTTTTACCTGCAATTATATTTCTATATCCCTGATTTGGATCTTGTACATAAACACCATCATTTGTGAATCTTACCTCATATCCTTTCTCCACAATTTGCCCTACACTTATCAGATTTTTAGGAATAGTAGGAACATAAAGTACCTTGCTCAGAAGTGTACTTCCACTCTTTGTCTTCACTGATCCAATGCTCTCCACTTTATGTTTGGTATTGTCACCTGTCTGAACTGTATGTCCATTCACCCTTGCTTCCATATCAGTCATCAAAGATAGATTCCCACTCAGATGGTTGCTGCATCCTGAGTCAATATAAAACACTCTTTGATCTTCTCCCATTGATTCATGAGTTGCATTCAAGATAAGAGTCATGTCATCCTTCTGATCTGATGCATAATTGTAATAATTATTGTTGTAGGACTGAGATTGGAAGTTTCTTCCACCTCCTCTACCATATGATGTCCTACCTCCTCTTCCTCTGAAATTGCCTCTTTGGTTTCTGCCTCCTCTACCTCTTTGATTATAATTCTGATTATTGTTTCCACCATTTTGATTGTTATACCAACAATCATTTGCCAAATGATTTGTTCTGCCACAAATCCAACAAGCTTTAGCATTATCTTTGTTCTTACCTCCTCTTCCTTTACCTCTGAAATTTGTCTTCCCTTTTGTGAAGTTAGCTTGATTTGAATTCCCTTCATCATCATTTGATTGCTTTCCCTTGCCATTCTTTTTCTTATCCTTAGAGTACATAGCTTGACTTGTACTTCTATCATTGTCTCCTTTAAGATCCTGCTCAAAGGTTAGCATGTGTCCTAGCAATTGATTAAGATCAGGAGTAAAGTGATCAAGTGACAATTCTATGGACAATATAAAAGGCTTCCACTTCTCATCTCCTCTCAAACCTGTAAGTATTTGTCTTACCAACTTTTCCTCTTCAATGTCTTCATCCACTGCTCCCAAGCTATCTGCAATATCTTTCATCCTTGCCACATAATCTGAAATTGATTGTGAGCTCTTCTTCTTGAAGGTTGTGAACTCAGCCCATAGTGAGGACTTCCTTGACTTAGTTGTATTTTGGAAATGCTCTTCCAAGGCATTCCAAACATCTGTAGCACTTTCCAAACCTCTGATGTGAGGTAAAAGGTAATCATTTACAGCCATGTAGATGATACTCCTTGCTTGAGCATCCTTTCTCATCCAAGTAGTCGATTTTACACCTGCAACTTTTAAGACTTGGTTCTCCTTGAATAGAACCCGTTTTCCAAAATGCTTCTAGACATGAATAGCTTATCCTCCAACTTAAAGATTAAGCCCTCAATCATACAAAACTTTAAACTGTGCTAGGAGAAATGATCAAAACATTAACTTCGAAATCTGCGCCTGTTTTAGGAACCAGTGAACATACTTCACATATGAATGTTCCTACACTTAATTCACTCAGCCTGATTACAATTGGAAGCTAAAACTTTGTACAGAGGTCAAGCAACTCTCTACTTAGACTTGTACAAAAGCATTTCACAATTGATCTCCTGTAGAAGGAGAACACGCAGAAACATCGGGCGCAAATATTTTCATTTTCTCAGAAGAAATACAGTTGAGTGATGAGAGCTAACTCAACTAACTTTTCCTCTATCTCATGACTTCTACCTTCCTCAATCTTGACTTCTAACTATTGTCACATATGCTCTCATACTTGCCCCGACTTTTCTCAAAGTATTTATAGATAAATTTGTACATGATCCTTACTAAACAAAAGCTTTAAGTCATCTATGATTATTCTAATGTACATATGTGTACACTTCTCTTATCCTCTGAATGTAATCTTTTTCCACACTTTAGGAATTGATTCTTCCTTCATCATTTGATCTTCCAAGCCTTCAATTGGTGATTGGTTTGTACCAACAATCATAAGGTAGCTTTACTTTCCTGCATTCACTTTCAAACCAAGAGTCATTCTCATCAAAGATAACATCTCTACTCACCATGAATCCTTTGGTTGAAGGATTTTAGAACCTATATCATTTTTTATTCAAGTCATACCCTATGAAGATGCACTTCTCTGCCTTAGGATCTAATTTACCTCTTATCTGAGAATGGATATGCACATAAGCTACACATCCAAAGATCTTGCAATGATCAAATAAAGTTCTTCTACAATGCCATGCTTCATATGGGTCATCCCATCAAGAGATTTAGATGGCAACCTGTTTATAGGATAAGTGGCAGTAGACACACTCTCTACCCACAAGTAGCTAGGTATTTTTTTCTCATTTAACATTGACCTAGCTGTTTCAACAAGTAATCTATTTCTCCTCTCTACCATCCCATTTTGCTCATGGGTATACCTTGTTGTAATTTCTCTTCTGATTCCTCTATCCTGCAAGAATGCATCAAACTCATTCGAGAAGTACTCACCTCCACCATCTGACCTTAGACTCTTTAAGTTTCTCCCTGTTTGGTTCTCAACAAGTGCAAGATACTTTTTAAAGCAACTGAATACTTCATCTTTGTGCTTCATAAAGTACAATACAGTCCACCTACTGTAATCGTCAATGAAAGATACATAATACCTTGATCAAGAGATTGAGGGATCCTTAGTTGGTCCCCATACATCTGTATGGACAAGCTCTAGGTAGTCCTCATGCATGTAGCCTTTCCTTGAGAAGGGTAACCTGTGAGATTTTCCAAACTGACAAGCACCACATTTATAGATCATGTGTTGCTTGGATACATTAGGCATCCCAAGCACACATTGATCTCTACATATCTGTTTTAAGGTTCTTTCACCAACATGCCCTAATCTCTTATGCCGAATTTCAAGGTTTGATAGTGTTTGATCTTTGTAACTATAAAGTGCAATGTTCCTTGTATCTTCAAGTTCAAAAGTAAACAATCTACCTATCTTTTCTCCTTTGGCAATTCTCTTGAATCCATGTTGGGGATCCTCTACAAATGCTCCATGTTGGTTGAACTTGACCTGCAAACCCTTTTCCACAATCTGTCCAACACTCATCAAATTCTTGGTAATTGTAGGTACATATAGAACCCTACTTAACAGATTCTTGTTTCCATCAGAGGTCTTAACATTTCCTACTTCAATCACTGAGTGCTTGGAGTCATCACCTATTTGTACCTGGTGTCATCACCTATTTGTACCTGATGCTTACCCTTTGGTTCCTCAAGGTCAGAGAGAAGAGCTACATTGCATGCCACATGGTTTGAGCATCCTGAATCAATGTAGAAGAGATGGTCATCATTTATACCTGGTTTTGAAGTCATATCCATAATCAGAAGAGAATCTTCCTGCTCCTCTGTGTAGTTGTTGTAATCCTTCCTTGATTTATAACCTCTATGGTAGTTGCTATTGTAGTTGTTGTTGTAGTTATTATTGTATCCTTGATGGTGGTTGAATTACCTCTTGATTGTGTGTATCCACCTCTTTGATATCCTCTACCTCTCTGATTCTTGAAGTTCCTGTAGCACTCATCTCTAGTATGATTTGACAATCCACAAATATTACATGGTGAGGAGTTATAAGATCTCCCCCTACCTTGCTTACCTCCTCTACTCCTTCCTCTTGAGGTTCTACCTCTCCCTACATAGTTGGCTTGGGAGGTAGTTCCTTCATCTTCAACCTTCTTGTTCTTCCCTTTCTCTTTGGACTTACTTTTATTAGTGTATAGGGCAGAAGAGCTATTACCTCTTGATAAATCTCCATTCTTGTTGAGCTTGGATTCATGGGTAAATAGTTGCCCTATGAGTGTGGTAAGGTATGGAATCTGCATGTCCATGTACAAGTCCATAGCAGTTATGAAGCTC
>CM035423.1:135655220-135665220 GCA_020310875.1 Ceratopteris richardii | reverse complement strand
ATATATATATATATATATATATCTATCTATCTATCTATCAAGTGAATTGGATACATGAGGAGCGAGACAACGACAGGACCAAGATGGAGAGATTAGAGAGAAATTAAACTGAAATAAAGGCCCTCTTAGAGAAATGGGAGGAGATGGTGAAATGCATGGAAAGCGAAAACAAATCATTGAAAAGAGAAAAAACAAACTTGAAAAATAGAATTCAAATGCTTGAGAGTGGAGAGATTGTTAGGAAGGCCAAAGACATAGACAGAGAGGTTTTGGAGATGAGCACTGACTTAGTGATAGTAGATTGCTATGAGTTTAAAGCCTAAGACGAAATCCAACACGAGGATGACTTGGTGAGACGGATTGAGCGAGGAGAGCAAGAGATTAGGAGAGTGCAAGAAGTTATTTGTAGATAGAGTGACCAAGCAGGTAGGATCAGTGAGGACTTTGAGTTGGATTTAGCAAAGATTAGTTATGCCCAGGTAGGGAGTGATAAGAAAATGGTAGAATTGGAAAAAGAAATGGGAGGTTGAAAGGAGAGCTCGATAGATGGATGAGTCAGAGAGATGATGAGAGATGGGAATGTGTAGAAGGGGACCAAAAAGTAGGGAAAATGGAGGAAGAGTTGAAAGCGGTGTTGGACAGGTTGGATGCATTCGGAACAGAGTTAGAAAGGACAAAGAATGAATTGTCAAAGAAGGTAGATGATCTGGATGTAGAAAATATGAGTAGGATTTGGGAGGAAAGATCGATTAGAGAGGAAGTCAATAAGTTGACCGTTCGAGTTGAGAAGAGGGAGGATGTTCCCCAAGGATCCGAAAAATGGATGAGAGTTAGACCGAGAAATGGAGCAAATATGGAATCGGTTCCGAAGCATCGATTGTGACCCGTTCCAATATCAAAGTGATATTGAGCAAAGTAAACACGAATTAAGGGACTTAGCGGCAAGGCTTGAGGCATTGAAGGGTACATTGGCTTATGGTAGCTTTTCAAGTTATTTATCAGGTCAGGTGGAATCTATGTGAGGTAGAGGTTGGAGATGAAAAAAATAGATGATGTGATGGATGCCGGTGAGGACGGATTGGGTCTGATTAGGGTTTTCTCTGTGGGATTGCGAATCAGAGATGTGAGGACGGATGGACCAAGTCTGTTGTACGCATAGGACTGAAGTGGCATTTTTTCGGGGTTTTTTAGGTCGACAAGGTAGTTAGTGTGTGCGGATTTCGAGAGGAAAAGTTGACCATGGCATTACTGGCCGGATTTTGGCTTGAGTAGCGGCAAAGAGGAGAGGTGTCTCATCGGGAAGTCCACAGGGAGTTTTTATATGTGTATGATGTGATCGGTATGGTTGGGAAAAGATCCTCTCTTTTGTCTCCTAATTCTCGAGATGCAGGAATGAAAAAATGAAAAAATATATATATATGTTTATGTCTGTGTGCATGTGGCTACACACCTATGTGGGCCGATAGGTGGGTGGATCCACTTTCGTTGGGTGTCGAAGCCACGAACCGATGTCGGTTTCGCATAGGGCTAGCTGTCTGTGTGTCGTGCACTACGTTGGGCTGGTAGATGGGTGGAACAAACTCGATCGAGTGGTCGAGTCCACGAGTCGCATCCAGCTTTGGTGTAGGCCGGCAAGTATGAGTAAATATGTGGAAAAATGATGAAAAATAAAAGAGAGAAAAATGTGGAAAAAAAAGGATGAAAAAAATTGCTCGCTCGAGGGGGGACAGAAGAGAGGTGAGAGAGCATGATGCTCGGATGGGAATGTGTGTATGTGTTGTGGGGATTTGGGTTATGTGTGGGCTCCCGATGAAACGTGTGATTATTTAAGAGAGTACAAACCTGGTTGGTTTGAAAGATCGTTATCCGCACCAACCACCCTGATTGAGAGGCTCATACTCAATTGTTCTCATACTCTTTGTCCTATCCGTAAAGTGTCCAATCGGGTCAAGTGTTTTCTTAACGAAAAAGCGTTTACTAACGTTAATCGAAGCTTACGCTCGGCTAGGATTTTGGTTGCAAAGTGTTTGTGGAAGACTTGGACTTGAGGGATCCAATCATGCTAGGTACCTTGTTTGTCTGCAAACCTTCGAGAAGTGTCAGTTTTGCTCTTAGGTGGTGCAACGACTTGTGCAGTCCGGAATTGCGTTGATGATGAGCGGTCTTGTCGAGGTGAGCTCGCGTTAGGCTTGAGACGTCTTTGTCGTGTGTCCATCATTTTCAGAAAGGTGGTGGTGACCTAGCATATGATCTAGTCGATGAGCAAGCAAAAAAAAAACCAAGAGATAGACAGGAAGGCAAGTGGGAATAGGAAACCCTAGGTCAAAGAGGCATGACAAATAGACAAGAGGACTCGATGAGAAACGAAAGAAGAATTGGGGAGGTGGCAGTATAGTCGGGTAGGGCATAAAAAAAATGAAATTTAAGAATGGTACTTGTTTACATAAATATGGTGCGTGTGAAAAGTAGGTTGAGTATGCATGTGGAATAGGAGATTCGTGAGGTATTGATTGGATAGCCGAGAAGAGTGTCGGAAAGGAAATGTGGTTCCACTTTCTGTTGGCATGGGTATGTTGTGTGCGACGAGAATGCATGTGTGATATAGGATCATGATGTGTGTGTTGAGCATATATCTGTGATGTGGTTGAATGTGAATGGGAGTGGCCGGAAGTCGCCTGCACCTAAAATGTCAGGGAAGAGAGCGTCCAAGGGGGGTTGCATGGTTGTTGTCCTTTAATGGGTAATGGAGAGGAGACAGGGGGCGCTCCTAGTTTTTATGTCTTGTAGGGGGTCGACAGCTACTTTTGGGCTGACACAATAAAGAGAGGGGAGAGAGCAGTATTTGTTCGTGGCCACTTTGGGGTTCGAGGAGGAGGTTGCTTCTCTTCTTCTGCTCTGTAGCAGGTGTGTACCCGACAAGGAGGGAGCCGAACTACCATTGGAGAAGGGGAAGAGGGCTGTGGGGCACCAGTGAGAAGGAGGAACCCACAAGGCACTGCAAGGAGGACGAAATAGAAGAATAGAGTATTCTGCTAGGGCATCTTTCTCGAGGAGTTGTTCAATTCGACGTTGCAGATTAAAGGTCACATCGTCCCCTATACTAGGCGTTTACTGTACATGCTTGTGAATTCGAATAATCAACTCAAGGATGATGATTGTATCGAATAAATCAATGGCTTCTTACCGAATGGTGCCTGAAAACTTTACTCTGGGAGCCCGAAAATTTGTCGCCATAAGTCATAGAGCTGTGTGTCAATTTTGAATATGGTCCAGTTTTTTACTAGGCTACCTACTGAACTTTCAGGCTGCTCATGATGAAAATATATATGCATTTGCAGAGCATTGATCTGTTGGCTCGACCACCTAGTAGAAGATAAAAGTATGTTTGGTGTGCTTAGACTTGCCAATTATCTGAGTAGCGCAAACCCTCGTGGATTATCTGAAATAGTCAGCTTGACATATGATGAGAAAAGTGCTGCAACAAGATGACTTCGTTGATTACTAAATATTTAAGTCTCTGGTGGCAACCGAATTACAGCTGCATTGCGAATTTGATGAGAAATTTATTTACACAATGTTCATAACAATAGTTGAATAGCCTTGTCTACTAGTGTAAGAGGTCCACGTTGGCATTTTAGCTTTGCTTGTGCATTATGTGTAATTTTTTGCTATACATCAATGTATTGTTTTCCATCCTTGATGTATTGTGAATCAGAATTCATTGAGGCTCATGGTTCTGCTCCAAAAGAAAAAAAAAATCTTCCTTCTTGCATATTTTAAATGCGACTGTATTTAAGTATGCGCTTATAAAATAAAGTGAACTAGTTTCTTACCTTGCAATTCTTTAAATGCTTCATGATGAGTCCTTCTTGATGGAGAGTGTTAATCTCCAAAAGAACAACCTACTCTTGAATTTAGAACACCTCTATATCAAGAGTAAGTCAAAACCTTCACTAAATTAGAGGTCCAATCTCCAAATTATCAAAAGTTGAAAAATTCTGTGAAGAAGATGAAACACAGAAAGTCTGCTGCACAATTTATTCTCATTGACCTATCAAACATGTAAAGTTTTCTATGAAATTTTGTATGGAGTGTCGCCTAGAGATTGCGCACCTCCTCCAAGTTAAAGTTCTTCAAAAGGTTTAGTATAACTTGAGAAATCAACTTCACAAGTTATCTATGTCTGAATCTGCACTTCTGAGAAGTCGATTTAGACACCCCTAACTTCTTAACTTCAATTCTCTCAGTACAAAACCCGTTTAAGCAAATGCTTCTAGCCACGAGTAGATTACCTTCTAACTTAAAGATTAAGTGCTTGCTTGCACAAAACTTTAAACTATGGAGTGAGAACTGACCAAAAGATTAAGATCGAAATTTGCGCCTGTTTCAGAGAACTGTGAACACTCAACACATATGAATGTTCCTACTAACAATTCTCCTAGTCTGTTTGCAATTAGACTCTGAAACTCAGGTCACAGACTCATTAACTACCAACTTAGATATCCTCAAAAGAATTTCACAATTGATCAAACACAGACGGAGCAGACACGAAAAGATCGGGCGCAATATTTCTTCATTTACTCAGAAAGTTACAGTTGAGTGATGAGAGAAAAACCAACTAACTTTTCACATGTCTCATGACATCTATCTTCCTCTTTCTTGACTTCTATCTATTCTCACATATGCTCTCATATACTCTCATATCACGCCTCGACATTTTCCAGGTATTTATAGATAAATTTGTACAAGTCTATGACTAACCAAAGATCTAAGTGAACTATGTACATATGTGTACATTCCTCTCATACTCTGAATGTGTCTTCCTTCCAAGCTTCAAGAATTGATCTTATCCTTCATTCTTTAGTCTTCAAACATTCAATTGGTGATTGATCTGCACCAACAGCTCCCCCTCAATCATCAATTGAGGTTTCTCCTTTCTTCTTTATACCTGCCATGTCTTTAAACTTCTGTAGCTTTGGTCCATCCAAGCTCTTTGTAAGCATATCAGCTATCTGATCTTTTGTTGAAGTATGTATGACTTCAATCTCCTTATCCATCACTTTCTCCCTTAGAAAGTGATACTGTATCTCAATGTGTTTGGTCCTGGCATGAAAAACAGGATTAGCAGCTAAATACAATGAACTCATGTTATCTCCATATATAATTGGTACCCCATGCACAATGTCAAAACTCTTCATCAAAGTCTTGAGCCAAATTACTTCCTTTGCAGCTTCAACCATGCCTTTATACTCTGCTTCTATAGAAGATAAAGCAACTGTATGTTGCTTCTTGGAGCACCATGAGATAAGTTTATCTCCCACATAACACATATATCCAAAACTTGACCTTCTATCATCTGGATTACCTGCCCAATCTGCATCACTATAAATTTTGATATTTGTATCTAAGGTAAACCCATAATACAAACCTTCATTGAGTGTACCCTTAATGTACCTCAACACTCTTTGACCTGCAATCCAATGTTCTTTCCTTGGGCAATGCATGAATTGAGACAAAACTCCTACTGCATATGATAAATCAGGTCTAGTTAATGTAGCATAGATAAGACTACCAACCAAACTCTGATATTGTCTCATGTCCTTGAATTCTTCACCTCCAAACTTACTCAATTTGTGATTCACCTCCATTGGTGTAGGTGCTAGCCCGCAATCATCCATTTTAAACTTGATTATCAAGTTCTTCAAATACCTTTCTTGGGTCACAAATACTCCATGTTGAGTATATGTAATCTCCATGCCCAAGAAGTATGACAAGTCTCCCAAGTCACTTATCTTGAACTCCTTTTCCATTTGCTTCTTGAGTCTTTGTATTCCTTCTTCATCTGTACCTGTAAGGATTATATCATCAACATATATGCACATGTATATGAAACCATTATCACTTGCTTTGACAAGCAAGCTACTATCTGCTTTAGACACCTGAAATCCAAGTTCTTTTAAGAACTTCACAAGTCTATAGTTCCATGCCCTTGGGGCCTGCTTCAAGCCATACAAAGCTCTCTTGAGCTTGCACACATGATCTGGATACCTTTTATCTCTGAACCCTTGAGGTTGCTCCATGAATACATCATCTGAAATATAACCATTCAAAAAAGCATTTTTCACATCAAGTTGACATAACTTCCAACCTTTACATGAAGCAATAGCAATAAGTGTCCTGATGGTTGTCATCTTTGCCACAGGACTATAAGTCTCATCATAGTCAACACCATAAGTCTGAGCAAAACCTTTGACAACAAGTCTAGCTTTATATCTAGACACACTTCCATCTGCAAACCTTTTGGTTTTATAAACCCATTTGCATCCAATGATTTTCTGACTATTTGGTTTTGGAACCAAATCCCATGTTTGATTCTCCAATAGTGCATCATATTCTTCCTGCATAGCTTTCTCCCATTTTTCCTTACCTTTTGCCTCTTCATATGTAGAAGGGTCTTCATCTGTATTCACCATATAAGCATAGTCTTTTGTGGCCAAAAATGAAGTATCATAGCTATACCTTGTAGGTTGCCATTTATTCCTTGTAGACCTCCTAAGCTCTCCACTTCTTGAGGTTTCTGGTTCTTCATATTCAGGATCAAATCTTGGTGTTTCTTCCACTTCAACCTGCACTTCATTATTCTCTTGTTCATCAAATATTTGAACCTTTGATTTACCTTTCCTTTGGTTCACTTCTTCTTCATCACCTGTATTGATATTAATTGTACCTGCATACCAAGTACTTTGCTCATCAAATGTAACATCTTTAGAAACCATGAATTGTTTTGTAGATGGACTCCACAATCTATAGCCCATCTGCTTATCATCATAACCAATGAAAACATATTTTTCAGCTTTAGGCTCCAACTTGTGCCTTAATTGTGATGGCACATATGCATATGCCACACATCCAAAAACTCTGCAATGATCCAAGGTAGGTCTCTTACCCCACCAAGCCTCATATGGTGTCATACCCTGCAAGGTTTTACATGGTAACCTATTGACCAAATAAGTGGCTGTATTTACAGCCTCAGCCCACAAATAATTAGGGCAATTTTTCTCCTTCATCATGGATCTTGCAAACTCAACAAGTGTTCTATTTCTCCTTTCTGCAACACCATTTTGTTGAGGAGAGTACATGCAAGTAACTTCCCTTTTTATACCTGCATTCCATAAGTAATCACTGAACTCATTAGAGAAATACTCTCCCCCTCCATCTGACCTTAGTCTTTTCAACTTATGACCTGTAATTCTTTCTGCATATGCATGATAGTGTTTAAATGTATTAAACACTTCTGACTTATCTTTGATCACATAGATAGTGATCCATCTAGTAGCATCATCAACATAAATCACATAATACCTTGACCCATTTATACTGAAATCCTTTGATGGTCCCCACACATCTGTGTGTACCAATTCAAGCTTCTCTGAGTACATAAAACCATGCTTGGAGTAGGAAAGCTTATGAGCCTTACCTAATTGACATGCCTCACATCTGTATGTCATATGTTGACCTGCAACATTAGGCAATCCAAGCACTGAACCATTGTTAACCATATCTTTAATACCTCTTTCATTGAAATGTCCAAGCCTCTTGTGCCAAAGATCTAACTCAGAGATCTTATGTCCTCCATATGTGAACATAGCATGACCAATATTGCCTTGAATCTTCAATGTAAATAATCTTCCTTCCTTTTTCCCTGAAACAATCTGTTTATACCCTTGGCTAGGGTCTTCCACATATACTCCATCATTAGTGAACCTTATTTCATATCCCTTTTCAACAATTTGTCCTACACTTATCAAATTCTTAGGGATTGTAGGAACATACAAGACCTTACTCAATAAGGTGCTACCATCCTTGGCCTTCACTGATCCAATTGACTTCACATTGTGCTTTGTGTTGTCACCTGTTTGAACAACATGATTAAAAACTTTACTCTCCAAATCAGTCATCAAAGATATGTTACCACTCAGGTGATTGCTACACCCTGAGTCAATGTAGAAGACTCTTTGATCTTCATTCTGCCTTTCACAAGTTGCATTCATTATCAATGTTGAATCCTCCTTTTGATCTGAAGCATAATTGTAGTAGGTGTTGTTATATTGTTGACTTTGGAATCCTCTACCTACATTTCTTCCAAAGTAACTCCTTCCACCTCTACCTCTGAAATTACCTCTTTGATTTCTGCCACCTCTTCCTCTTGCATTATAATTTTGATTATATCCATTATTACTCTGAGTATTGTGCCAACAATCATTAGCTAAGTGATTTGTCTTACCACAAATCCAGCAAGCTTTGCCTCCATCCTTGTTGTTTCTGCCTCTTCCTCTACCTTTGCCACCTCCTCTTCCTCTTAGGAAGTTGGCTTGAGTAGTTGTTCCTTCATCTTCACCTGCTTGTTGCTTTCCTTTGCTATTCTTCTTCTTATCTTTTGAGTACATTGCATGACCTGCACTCTTGTCACCATCTCCTTTAACATCCTGCTCAAATGTTAGCATATGACCTAGCAACTGATTTAAATCAGGAGTGAAATGGTCAAGTGATAATTCTGTAGATAAAATGAATGGCTTCCATTTGTCATCACCTCTCAAACCTGTAAGGATTTGCCTTACCAATTTATCCTCCTCAATGTCTTCATCAACAGCTCCTAATGCATCTGCAATGTCTTTCATCCTTGTTACATAGTCTGAAATAGATTGAGAGGCCTTCTTCTTGAAGGTTGTAAACTCTGCCCATAAGGATGCCTTCCTTGACTTTGTAGTATTCTGGAAATGCTCCTCCAAAGCATTCCAAATATCAATTGCACTTTCAAGACCTCGAATATGAGGTAACAAGTAATCATTAACTGCCATATAGATAATGCTCCTAGCTTGAGCATCTTTCTTCATCCAATTTTTCAAATCTGCTAACTCTTCCCTAGTTGGAACACTAGGATCTCTGAACTGTGGCTTCTCTTCTTCTCCTGTGATGTAAGCAATTAAATCTTTGCTCATAAGATGAGCTTCCATCCTCATTGACCATGCAGGATAGTTTTCCCTATCCAATTTCTCTATCTGTAGAGAATCTCCCATCTTGTGTCTACCTGTGTATTGAAATCTTCAAGCTTTATGAACAATATATGTACCTTTACTTCGAGTTAGACTCCTTTTGTCCTTCTTGATGTCGTATGGTCTCCTCCTCTTGCTTTGCCTTCAAACTTTCACCTTTTAGTTCTTCAATTGTTGAATTTCTTGAATCTGCAGCAGTCGGGACCCTCCTTTCCTTGATTTGATGTCTCCTGCTCTAATACCACTGATGGAGAGTGTTAATCTCCAAAAGAACAACCTACTCTTGAATTTAGAACACCTCTATATCAAGAGTAAGTCAAAACCTTCACTAAATTAGAGGTCCAATCTCCAAATTATCAAAAGTTGAAAAATTCTGTGAAGAAGATGAAACACAGAAAGTCTGCTGCACAATTTCTTCTCATTGACCTATCAAACATGTAAAGTTTTCTATGAAATTTTGTATGGAGTGTCGCCTAGAGATTGCGCACCTCCTCCAAGTTAAAGTTCTTCAAAAGGTTTAGTATAACTTGAGAAATCAACTTCACAAGTTATCTATGTCTAAATCTGCACTTCTGAGAAGTCGATTTAGACACCCCTAACTTCTTAACTTCAATTCTCTCAGTACAAAACCCGTTTAAGCAAATGCTTCTAGCCACGAGTAGATTACCTTCTAACTTAAAGATTAAGTGCTTGCTTGCACAAAACTTTAAACTATGGAGTGAGAACTGACCAAAAGATTAAGATCGAAATTTGCGCCTGTTTCAGAGAACTGTGAACACTCAACACATATGAATGTTCCTACTAACAATTCTCCTAGTCTGTTTGCAATTAGACTCTGAAACTCAGGTCACAGACTCATTAACTACCAACTTAGATATCCTCAAAAGAATTTCACAATTGATCAAACACAGACGGAGCAGACACGAAAAGATCGGGCGCAATATTTC
>CM035423.1:135622720-135650220 GCA_020310875.1 Ceratopteris richardii | reverse complement strand
ATTCTCCATCTTGAACTAGGCAACCATATCCTTGATGTATTTCCTTTGAGTAAGATGCATACCCTTTTCTGTGTATACAACCTCCAACCCTATATATACCTCTTCAGATATCCATCCACTCATAAATTCATCTTCACATCCATTTGGCAGACCTTCCAATTCTTGGAAGTTGAAATGCTTATAAGCATTGTGATTGTTGGCATTTTTGACACAGGTGAATAAGTCTCCTCAGAGTCAATTCATTGTGTCTCAGCACATCCTTTAGCCACAAGTTTAGCTTTTTACCTATTAATGGTTCCATCAGCTTCTTTACTTTGTATACCTAGCTACATCTAATGGTCTTCATGGTTGAAGTCTTGGGCATTGATTCCCAAGTGTGATTCTCCTACAAGGCTTCAATTTCTTCTTCCATGGCATTCATCCACTCGTGTGTTCTTTGCCTCCTCATAAGATGAGGGCTTCTTAGAATTCAAGTCACGTGCTATATAGATTGAGTGTTTAGTTACCAATGATGTATCATAGCCATACCTCTCCGGCTTCTTCTTCTCCCTAGTAGACTTTTAATGGTTTCCTGAGAGGATTCTTCTCATCCCTCAACTCTTGTACCTTAGCTTTGACTTTGGTTTGCCATGAGTTGATTTCTCTTCTTGGAGTCTTTTGATCATCTTCAGAATCACTTGATCCTTCAGAATCACTTGATGCTTCAGAATCACTTGATGCTTCAGAATCACTTGATGCTTCAGAATCACTTGATTTGTAATGGTTGGCATGTAAAGAAATCTCCTCAATGACCATTAGAGGTCTTCACATTTCCTATCTTCTCAATTGGATATCTTGTTTCATCACTTGTTTGAACTTCATGCTTGTTCTTTGGATCTTCCAAGTATGATACTAGAGCTACATTCCTTGCCACATGGTTTGAACATCCAGATGCTCATCATACTTAACTTCCTCCATTTTCATGTTCATATTCTTTGTTTCCTTTGTATCCTCCTTGATTGTTGTTGTTGTTGTTGTTGTTGTTGTTGTTGTTGTTGTTTTGGAACTATATTGTATCCAAAATTTGTTGTATCTACCTCTTGAAGCTCCATAACCTCCTCTATTGTTGCTCTTCCTCTCTGAGTTTTTGGATTCCTAAAGCAATTCTTTGTTATATGATTTGATAGACCACATATAGCATAGGCTGATGAGCTTTGAGCTCTCCCCTTGCCTAGTCTACCTCCTTTGCCTCTTCCTCTTGAGCATCTACCTCTAGCTACAAAATTAGCTTCATAGTACTTCATAATCAAATTTCTTACCTTTTACTTTGTTATGTTTGCCTTTGTTCTTATCCATATAGAGGACGACAATTGATTACCCTTTTATTCTCACCATTTTTCATGAGTTTGGCTTCATGTGTCAAGAGCTTCCCCATGAGTGTGTTGAAATCAGGCCAAGGCATATCCATGTAGAGATCCATGGTTGTGGTGAAGGCTTCCAAGTTGTCATCAACTTTGATCCCATTGATGACTTCCCTCACAATCTGCTCTTCATCAATGATTTCACCAATGCTTCCAACTTGATCTACAATGTCCAACTTGGTGAAAAAATAAACCATACTAGAATATATGACCTTGCCAAGGGATCCTTTGCACTCCATGTATTCACCCTTTCCTCCTCCTCTTGAGTTGGATGGCCCTTGCTTTTGAGTACTGGCATCATGTCATCTCTTGAGATATATCAATATAGGTTTCTTCCTTGTAGGTAAGCTTCTAGTCTCAGATACCATGCTAAGTAGTTTTGTCGATCCTACTTGTCAATAGATGAGGGGAATCCATCACCCACAATGCCTAATCTTTGACTATGCCCTGATACCACTATGAAGAGGTGATGGGTAGTATGCAAAGATGAGATGGTCTTGGAAAACTCTTGCTCTAAACCAGCCTTGATTACTTCAGCAACCCTTAATGGGAGACAAAGATGGTGATCTTGTACAAAAACATCTCAAATAGGATCAGGAAAATTGAGGATACACAAGTACCATATAATGATGTTATATTGATGCACAAGTAGATTGAATAAGGTTTAAGAAAAACATACTAGAGTTGAGAATGAAAGCAATGATAGAAACAATGGTGCAAGATGCAAGTGCACATGGAAATGAATTATCATCCTTTTTACTTATGCTTTCATCTTTTTCATCTCCGATGTTCAAGGTGGAGCATGTACGAGTGGAATTTGTAGTCGAGGTTGTGGTTAAGTCAATAATACTCAAGAGTTACATCTACTGCAATTGGTCCTTTCATCATCCATTTTAGTGGAGTTTCATCATTTTCAAGGTGGTGTATTTTCTCTTTGGATTGCCAATTACAATATTGAATAAGAGCTTCACTATCACTGTTGGTGCATTAAGCAAGCCTAAGTGCTTGGTCAAATGCACATTGGACTTCTCTTGATTCAGGAAGCATAAATGTACATGCATTGCCTATATGCCTTGGGGATTTCAAAGGTTTAAAGCTTTAGTTTATCTCAATGAAATATAAAAGGGATACTTGCATAAATTCTCGTGAGTTCAGTAGGAGCAAAAAGCCATGAATCAATTTGAATTCAAAACTCAAACTAATCCCTCTTAAGTCAGGATCCCTTTTAGGTGGAATCTCCAATAGCCATCAAGTCAAAAAGATGTATATATACACCATGCTTTCGAACCATGTGTAATGGGGAGATTTGAGATCATCATCACACTCATATTGAGTGTAGTTTGTACTACCTCAAAGTTAAAGAAGTCCTCCACACTCTCTTTGTGTCATATGTCTATTAGCAATATAGTTTATACTTCATTCTTATTGATTTGTAAATCTCAGTTTTTTGCTATAGTACATTGAGCAACTCAATCAAGTTCTCTAAGGCATTTATTTGTGTGTGAGTGCTCATTGATCAATCCACGGATTGGAACACTAAGCTAAGACTATACAAAGCATGTCTACAAAGTTTCATAACCATTGGATGCATAGATATCACATTAAGAGTAAATCTATGTGACAGGGTCAATGTATCACCTTCTTCTTGAAAAGTCAAGATTACCCTCCTGACTTCTTATGCACCTTGCTCTGAGTGTAGTCATCCTAAATTCATGAGATAACTTGATATAGCTTTCTCAATATTTCATTTGAAAGTGTGCAAAAGGTCTCATGTCGATTGCTACCAAGTTGTGAGCATTAACAAAACATTGAGGGGCTTCTTCTATAAATAAAAGGTTTTCTCAGCATGTGCTTTGTATTCACAACTCATCTATTTTGATAGAAAGTTTTGGGAATGATGTTCCAATAGTGTCGAAATGCATATATTGGAAGCTTATTCATCATCCTCAACCAAATTAACACCTCTCTTTCTATTCCTCTTTTGATTGGCTCTAGTTCAAGCTCGAATAAAGATTAATCTATAAGCATAATCTCGTGAATTATGTGGTAGGACGCAATGATAGAACTCAATTCATCTCATGCTTCTAGATGGCCTATTAGCTCTTATTATATGAAGTTTAAAAAAAAAAGAGCAAGTAAGAATTCTCTTCTACATTGATTTCTTAAGCTTATTATGAGTGTTGATTAAAATTCTCTTCCCAACATGTTTTCCTCTTCTTGGAGATGAGTAAAGGTGATTATGCATTTTCAAGTACTCAAAGGATATGCCCCAAGATACGAACTCAACTCACAAAACAAGGAATACCCAAGAGAGGAAGACACCCAAGATCAATATGCAAATGCATATGCAAAGAGTGTTTGCATCCAAAGAGCTATTTTTGCGAGTCATCACATGTAGGTGAGTGCAAAATGAGATCGCTTCCCAATCACAATAGCTTGAGTAAAATGGAGTCAAGAAGACCCCTTTCTCTCCTCTTCATTGTCTTCTTCTCCTTCAATAATGCAAGTCTATGTGGCGGTAACTATTAATCCTACTTCCCAAAAAGTTTGGATTGCATTATGGAGGGCTCTTTCACCCTTCCTTTCACTAGTTTAATCCAACCATGTCTCTCTCTATATCATCTTTTCATATTCTCCTAGTGTAGCTTTTTCTAATTCTCCAAGCTTACCATATACTCACTACATTTAAACTATACCTTTTAATCAATTTAGAAAGCTCTTCATTTCATCTCCCTTCCATCATTTAGCTCATGTAAGTATCAAGCCATCCTATGTAAGGAAATTCTTACATAAACAAAAAAGATCCCCCTTCCTAAATTTCAATGCATCAAAGCATCTTTTAATAGGTATGTTTGTGTGTATTTATATGTTTTCGTGTGTATATACGTATGTGATAATGTGCATCATCCCATAGGAGATATTATTATATAACTATTCAAACCCTATTTTTTTACAAAAGTATGTATGTATGTATATAGTAAAAGAATAAAAGTTTGTGTGTATGTATGCATGGATGTACGTATGTATGTGTATAGTAAAAGAATAAAAGATTCATCGATTTATATGTATGTATATATGCATGGATGTATGAATGTACGTATGTATGCATGAATATATGTATGTATGTATGTATGTATATATGCATGGATGTATGAATGTACGTATGTATGCATGAATATATGTATGTATGTATGTATGTATGTATATATGTATGCATGCATGTATGTATGTATGTATGTATGCATACATGCATGCATGTATGTATGTATGTATGTATGTACGTATGTACGTATGCATTCATGATGTATGTACGCATGCAATTACGTATGTATGTACATGTGTATGCATGTATGCATGTGAGTAAAGATTTTAAACTTAATTAAAATGATGAAGGTAAGATATTAAACACTTCGATGTATGTATGTATGTGTGCATGCGTGCATATGCATAATATATGCAAGTTTACTGATGATAGCAGGATGTAGATAATCTAGAATTCAAAGCATATGTATGCATGCATGCGTACATGCACAAATGTATGCATTCGTGCACATATGTATGTTTGCCTGCAGGGATATATGTTTTGTGTGTGTGTGTGTGTGTGCGCGCGCACACACACAGACACACGTGTGTGTGTGTGTGTGTGTGTGTGTGTGTGTGTGTGTGTGTGTGTGTGTGTGTGTGTGTGTGAAAAAAAGAGAGAGAGAGTGAGAATCAAGTGGGAAAACACTTAATGGGGTATAAATGGATCAACAATCCCACTATGTTCACACATATAACCATCAAAGTACAGTAACATGAGGGATAAGTCTAACATAAATTTTTGAATACTAAAACCTTCAACATTGCAATTATATATAAATGTTGCCTGTGAACAGGCTACATAATTCAAAAAATCTGTCAAATCAGCTTGTTATTAATTTAATTCAGTCTTAAAATCAGGTCTAATTTCTCTAATTTTCATTTTGACCTCCAACGATAAAATTATCCTTCGTGTTTTAGCTATATGGATCTATCATGATGATGAAGATTTTTATTGGGTTTCATTTTGGCCTCAAACGAAGAAATTGTTCTTTATACCTTTATCTTCTACAAATCTATCAACTTGATGGAGGTACATGATGCTCTGCACGATTATCACCATCATCATCATTCTTTTACAGTACCATTATCATCAACACCATGTCCCTTGTTCTTGTAAACCATGGAGAGGAATAACAAGACATTTCCGATAATGCATTCCTTGTTTTCTTATTAAAATAACTGTAATTCCCAAGCTTAAATGCAATATATGTGAGATCAGTCATATAAGGAAATGAAAGATGTGATTCATGAGTACGTTGAGCCTAGCCCCTCCTCTTTACTTTCGGTATGGCGTACTAGCCATAGAGCTTGGAAAAAGGCGACTTTTAATCAGATTATGTTTACATTAAGTTTTATCAGCATCATGACTTTTACATTTGAGTAAGAAGTACCAAATGATCTTGGAAACTTCCTATGTGTGTATACATGTGGAGATAACACATTTAGTAAACAAATTATGCTTTTTAGGGAGTGTGATTACCGTTCATTTATCAAGTTTTCTGACATGGAGAGAACAGCAGATGCAGATTCATTCACCTCTAAACATACAAAATACAGCACTCAGTTTATGCTTCAGGGACTTACTATAGGAAATGATAGATGCAAGATGACAGAGAGTTCCTGCATCCTCAGAACGCCATCTGACATCAACATGTGTAGCATCAGGTATAAGGGACAATAAAGCATCCCCACATGTCAGCACCATCATCCTTAAACTCCAAACCTACATGCAATAAATGTTCCACTTCGGAACAGGAGCAAGAATATTGCAAAAGACAGCTAAGATGGCTTCTGCACTCGATTTAGGGCCCATTATATATAGAAACTCGCCCCTGCTGCCACCCATCCCTTTTTTCTGTGTAATGTAATAGCTATTGACCTTGGGAACATATAAACCTTTTGTTTAAACTCAAGTTTGGTTTGACTCGAATTTACCTCAGAAAAGTACAGGGGAGTAAGGGTTAAAGGAACCGCAGCAAATGCTCTGCTACACTTGCCATGAATGTGCCCATGTGTACACAGGTATGTATAAATAATTAAAAAAACAACTCGAAGCACCATGATAAGGGAATGATTATAGGATTGGCTCGTTTCAGGTTTTCAGACACGGGACAAATGCCAATCCATTCAGCTTCTCTGACAATAGTGAAAGTGATATCACTAAGTTACATGTTTCAGGCTGTACTGTGTAGAAAACCATTACAGCAAGGATGAGTATGCATGATCCCAAGGTTATGCTTCTGAATGTCCAGAACATGACACTTTCTCCTTCACTCAAAACACCCTGTTCTAGACAAGATGCTCCTCTGGAGATCATCCCTTTCAGCGTAAGGACCATAGCATGAACAGGTCATATCATGAAACTTTTAGTTTAGTATTCTTTCAAAATGTAAGCTCAAATATTCAGACTAAATCTCAATCTCAGCGCTCTGCATGATAATAGGGGTGTCGTCAGGTCTTGGGATCTCCTCAGTGATCCCCTTTCCGTCCATTGGATCAAAAAAGAAAAAGTTTTTCAGCGGTTCACCTTTGCCTGATAGTACTTTAAGCAACTCCTGCACATTTTGGATGAAACAAATTGAGGTTCAAACAATAAGATGCCAAGAAAATCAACTCCGTTTGAACAAAGCAGGCTGGTTATCAGTTTACCTGACCAAGTATACCCCCAAGAATGGCACAAACAGGTGGGTGCTCTCTTGCTTCAGCATACAAAAGTCTATGCAACAACTTATCAGGTACTAATGTTTCTGGCATACCCTACAATTATTAAATCAATTACTGCAGATTGAAGCAGATGTGCTGAAGCTAACACTAAAAAACGCACAAAGGAAAGAACCCAATAAAAACTCCGACTAGACTCACCTGTGACTCACATAATCTTTTCCGTGTATCTAAGACAGACGCAAGATCATCAAGTGTCACCTGGCCTGGCAGACGCGAGTTGGATTGCTCAAAATCCTCCATAACTACAACCGCATGCATAAAAAAAATAAATACTTAGCAGCAATCTGAGATGCTCTACCATAATTTCCTACTGCTATATGATCAGACCATTTAATTGCAAACACCACATCCATGAACAAACATTATAAACAACTTTCATTAGTTGAAAAAAGGAGTATAAATCCTAAAATTGTCTTCTTTTCAAGATTTTTGTGGCTGGACATGCTTTGTATATGCTGAACTCTAATTGGAACATGCCTGAAAAGTACGGGAGAAATTTGCTATCCACAAGTTTTTACACGTCATGAAAATAAGAGCTTGTGCTTCCATACGCACTCCTAGGTATGCCTCTTGTAATAAGAGCTTGACCTAGTAATAAATATGCAATTTTCATGTGAAAATTCAAAAAAATATACTTTGCTCAAAATTACTTGCAAACAGTTTTGGCCAATAGTTTGAAATTTCTACTTGACGTTAAAAGCCTCCCAGGAACTTATTCCCACAAATTTAACATTTTTTACTACAATTGTAAGAATATTCACTACTCTAAGAGTCAACTTCACAAAACTAATTGATTACTGAGTATAATTTTGTGTCAAGGTAGCATGTATCTCAAGAAATATCAAATCACTTTATGAAACCAAGAGTTTCGATGGCATGAGTATTGATATGTGGAAGGTTAGGATAAAAGGCATTCTCTTTCTCAAGAAATGTGACATTATGTTGAGAAGGAACCTGTTACTATGACTGAGCCTCATTCGGTCCAGAGTCAAACTTGAACAAGGGGGCCATAAGATATATTGAAATGGCCATCACTTATGTATTGTGCAGCTGCTAATGAAATGTGGAAGAAATTGAAAGCCACCTGTGGAAGCTCCAAGCTCGTTAGCCAAGTGCGCTTAATGAGAAAGCTTGTCATTATGCAATTAGATGAGGCAAAAAGTGTTGCCTCACAAATCTCTACATTTGCTAGTATTTTAAATCAATCAAATATCTAAGGCAGGCATTGGATGACAAACATAAAGGTAAATTGCTTTCAGTAGACTCTTCCTAACAGTTGAGAACTTTGGTAGCCTCCTTCCCAACTAACACCAGTCTCCCATTTAATGGGGCAGAATGATCTATTCTGAATGGATAGGACTAAAGATATTGTGGATATTTTCTCATAACTCTAGACGTGGCAAGATTTACATCACTTAAATGATACATCAGCTGAATATGTAGCATTTAGAAGTTAGTTTCTCCTTGGGGTCCAAAGTCTACAAGTAGTGGATAAATCTTAAGAACTTAAGAATTCAAGTATCTACTTGTTCACAGGACTCAATTTGAAGCCCAATATTTTAAACAGCTCCTCCCAACAAACTAAGGCAGAAAGAAATCAGGATGAATGGAAGAAAAATAATGTAAAGAGGAATATCCCTTTCTGCCTATATTTTATGCCATAAGGAGGTCATTTAAGCTACAAAATTCCGATGATTTCTATAAGATCAGGAGCTTTGCATGAAATATTTGTCCATAAGCTTTTTGAGACAAAAGAACATAATAATAATTCTAACAAATAAAAGGCTTTTATTGAAAGGATAAGCAATTCACAATTAAGAAGCCCAGAATGTCATCAAGGGGAAGTCTAGATGCTTAGAACAATGAAAGAAGAAAGACAAGACGCCTGTTTTAGATGCCTCCCTTCAAACCACAACATATGACAATTTTCCAAACTAACAAGATTGCTAAGAAGTAGCCCAGATAAACACAAAGAGAGGTGTTCATCTCATGTAGATACTTTCTAGACATAGCACTAAAAACTTCAAGAAAGTGCAAAGTATTGCACAAAGATAGCTCTCATATATGATGTTTGATTGATGTATGTGGGTGTTGATACAGTTCAATGCTCATGATTTGGTTAAGATATGTGGTGTTGTGCAAACTTGCGAAGAGAATCAGAATCATAGTTCAGCCACTCTCTCAATGACACGCTAATTAAGAGGCTTAATCTTCCATTGCAGCTTGGTGCCCATAGGTATATAGTCTTCATTTTTGAAGGTGGACAATGATACATGGGACGACAATAGTTTTTTATTCTAAAAGTAGGTATACAAGGTGGGAACAGTCAAATGCAAGTGACCAAGTCCACTAACCTTATGCACAAGTGTTTTTCAAGGGGTATGTTTACATAAACCTTCAACATGTCAAACTGAGGGTTGACCTGATTGGAGGACAGACATACATAGGTGTGGTGTTGGTGCAAGTCCAAGCACATCAAATGCTGAAGAACTCTCCTATGTCTCTATTACACGGAAGTCATTTCACAAAAGTTGGGAACTATGACTGTAAAAATGCTCATATCTCCCTCATCATGCATCAAAATCCCATCAATATGTAATTATTTTGAAGAAAATTATGAAAGGATTCCAAAAACTTTGAGTTATGATCAAAAATACCAATCGAATGCAAAAAGATCAAGAAAATCCAGGCTGTAAACTAACGTGACTTTATATCCCTGTTTGTAGCTTCCAGTCCACATAAACGATGCCAAACGGGGGAATGGGTGATTATTTGGCCAAGACTCCATCGTCAAGCTTTAGACATGTATAAGAGCTCCAAGCAAGAGAAGAGAGGATTCAGAGCAGAGTTATGAGACTGCAACTCAAATGATCTTGTTCAAAGCTTGTTAAAGAACTCCACAAAAGTGTTACAAAGTTTCTCAAAAACTTAGGTATTTGTTTTAAAAGCATCCCTTCACACTTTGGGCAGGCATCTGTGAAAGACTAAGTAATTGGGCTTTCTACAAGCAAAAAAGAAGGAAGTGAAGATCCAGAAGACTATTCTGGGTCTATTGCAAAAAAATCGTCTTCAATAATAGAAGCAAAATTACAACGGTAAAATTTCTTTTTGAAAAAAAAATCATTGATCCTCTTTCACCTGGGCCTTTAATGCAGTCCTTTATTCATTGTTTCCATCTTTCTTTGTGCTCTGCTAGTTTATTGCCTTATTCAGCATTCTCTCCTTCATGTTGACTATCATCCCCAAGAGACCTCTAAGGATACCTATGGTGAATCTGATGCCTTCTACATTTTTATGAAATTCCTCCTGTACCTTTTTCTCTATATTATTAGGTATTACTTAAGGGTCTTGGTACTAAGTACTAAGGAGTCCAACTCAAACGTCAATAACCTAATCTATAAGGATGTATTGACTTGTGCATGTTCCTCAGTATCTTTTGAATGACATTGTATCGTGATTAGAATTTTTTAACATTTGACATCTGAGGTATAGAACATTCTTGAAACACCTCTGCTAAAAATTGAAGATCTATAGTATAGAATCTAGCCTTGGAGCATGATCCTTTGGTTGGTTAGCCTTTTAATGATAGTTCAGTGAAGCTTTGTAGTCTATTCCTTGAGCTTGTCTTGAATGCATGGCAATTGTTGTAGCATCTGCTTCTTTAGGCCGGGATTATGCTTTGAACTAATTCGTGTTCCTAAAATCCTGAAACTAGCAGAGCATCAACAAGTAACGATAATCAGGACTCAGAACTAAAGAGAAAAAACTTCCATTGATGCTTTGATAAATGAGCTTGCTCGTGAAAGAGAAAACTTGATTGAACAAACCAATTTTTCAACATGCATGCATGATTACTGCTGGAATCAGGTTAAAATTGTATGAATTGATTAATGAAACAAACATTTTTTAACCTTCTAGTGAAGGTTACCCCCGATTGAAAAGTTGGAATAACTTTGAGATTTCTCCAACAAAATCATGTTTTCCATTCTCCTAGGGCACAGCATACTAAAATTGACTTTAGAGAAGCCAACATCAGCACTCTTTCCTTCTGGTGTAGCATATTTTTGAGCTCTTATATGAAGTATGATCCACTCTAGAATGGTGGTTTCCACTCTTTGGAATGAATAGGATCAGCATGAGACAAACAAGGCAAAGTGCATGCAAAGTTTTGACTAGACAGGCTTTTGAGCAGAAGGTGAAACAAATATTAATTGCCCTCACTCTGTTAAATGTTTGTAAAGTCTTGTTTGACGGAGTTAGACGTCTGCGGAAGTACGCGAACAACACAAGGAAGAAGAAGAAGCTTGGAGCACAACATACAATACTGAATGTATTACTAGAGAATGTACAAAGATAAGTAGCCCATTAGGGCAATAGGCATATATACAAGCCGGGGGAAAAAAACCTCCTAAGGAGGGAAAAAAGTGCCCTGACGGTCCTAGTGTGTTCACACACATCACTACCTAAATATATCAACAAATCCCCCTTGGGAGTGATGCGGTGAACAAGGAACCGGCACTCATGTATAAGGAAGTGCCAAGCTATGTGGAAATCACTCCACAAAAGGAAGTAAGCCCAAAGCTTTGCAAAAACCTTCAAACTTCTCCCTAGGCAGAGCCTTCGTGAAAAGGTATGCAATGTTCTCCTGCATGGGCACATATGCCAAACTGATCTCCCCGGCAGAGAACATCTCCCTCACATAGTGATAATGCACCTCAATGTGCTTAGTGCGAGCATGGAACACAGGGTTCCTCGCAACCGCCAATGCGCTCTGACTGTCAGTGAAGATGGTGGTGGCAGAAGTCTGACCAACACCCAAATCAGCCATAAGGAGTCTGAGCCACACACACTCAACAGTCTTTGTGAAAGCTTCCCTATACTCAGCCTCACAACTGGAAGTGGCCACAGTAGGCTGCCTCTTGCTCAACCAAGATATACATGAGTTACCAAGCATGAAGCAAAAGCCACTAGTGGACACACGAGTGTCATAGCAACAAGCCCAATCAGAGTCAGAAAAAGCATGCAAATCTAACGGTAGTGATCCCCCTTGGGATAAAACAACCCAAGTACCCGAGTACCACTCAACTAGCGAAAGATGCGCTTAACTGCCTGCCAATGCTTGGCTCCTAGGCAATGCATAAACATGCTCATCTGTGAGACAGAAAACTGAATATCTAGTCGAGTAATGCATAAGTACATCAAGCATCCAACAGCCTGCTGATAGAGAACAGCATCAAATACATCTCAAGCATCATGAAGACTCAATCGTAAACCTGTCTCCATAGGAGTGGCAATAGGCTTACAGTCTTCAAGGCCAAAACGCTGCAATAATGTATCAATATATTTCGTTTGGCACAAAGCCATTCCATCATCAACTTGCATAAACTGAATGCCCAAATAGTGATGCAAATGCCCCAAATCAGACATCTCGAATGAGGCATGCAAATCAGCCTTAAAATCAGCAATATGCTTCTCAATAGGACAGATGAGCAGCATGTCATCAACATAGACAACAATGATCAGAAGCACATCATTAGCACGCTTAACATATAAGGTGCTTTCAGTTGGACTATTCTCAAAACCATGTGCAATCAGATAGGTGTGTATCTTCTCATACCAAGCACGTGGTGCTTGCTTTAAACCATATAATGCTTTCTTTAACCTGCACACCTAGTTTTCATGCCCTTTCTGCACAAAGCCACGAGGCTGAAAAACATACATTCTTCATGCAAGTCACCATTCAAAAATGTTGTTTTAATGTCCAACTAATGTACATTCCAACCATGATGAGCTTCAAGTGCACAGATGCTCCGAACAGTAGTCACACGGCATGTAGGTGCAAAGGTCTCATCAAAATCAATGCATCTTTCTTGTGCATAACCCTTTGCAACAAGCCTAGCCTTATACCTGTCAACTGAACCATCCGGTTTACGCTTCAACTTGTATACCCACTTAGTGCTAATGGCCTCCTTGCCAGGAGGCAAGTCACATAAAGACCAAGTACCATTCTTCATTATAGCATCATATTCAGATTGCATAGAAGCCATCCAATTTTCTGAATTTTGTGCTTCATCGAACGAAACAGGTTCATTCTCATCACAGAGACTAGATGCAACCATAGCATAGCAATCTGATGCAAAAGAGGCACTACGAGAGCCTGAACGAGTACGACAGCGGTGCATCTAATTTGTTGTAATGCAAGTTCTTGCCTGCTCAATATCAGCTCTCTCATCAATAAGTGCATCATGTACATCTGCATCAAAAATGGAATTATCTGCATCATCACATGAAACCTACAAAGGCTGAGAAGTTTCCTCATTAGGACAAGCACTAGACTCTCCACCTGTAAAAAGAGGAAGCAAAGTATCATACATGTCTTTGGAGCTAACAGATGTCTCCTTAGTACATGAAAGCAATGGCTGAATAGCATCTTCCACAAAAAAAACATCACAGCTAACCAGAATGTGTTTAGTCTGTGGATGATACAGACGATAGCCTTTACTTTCAGAACTATACCCAACAGAAATACAGTTTACTGCTTTATCATCCAATTTTCTGCGATGTTGTTCATGCACTTAATGCATATGCAAAACAACCAAAAACACGCAGATGAGCAACAGATGGCTTGCGGTCATGCCAAGCCTCATATGGAGTGATAGACTTCAGCGCTTTAGTGGGACACCAGTTCAGTACATATGCTGCACACATGACAGCCTCAAGCCAGAAACTATGTGGTAAAGCCTGACTCTTGACCATACACCTCACCATCTCCAGGAGTGACCTGTTCTTTCGTTCGGCAACTCCAACAAACTAGCAAAATTCAGATGACCAAAGCGTGCATGCCAAAGCTTTGCATCTGAAATAGCCTGAGAATCATTTACTTCACATGCAAAATCATTTACAGATCTTTCATAGTCTATGAGCTTATAGAGCCAACGACATAAGATGCCAGAAGCAATAATCACATCGCCATTTGATAGATCATGAACAGTACACCTGTCATCAACGAATTTCACAACCAAGCCAATCTTGGCTAATGCAGAAACTGATAACAGGTTCTTCTTGATCCCTGGCACAAGCATCTGACAAAGTGAAAGAACTACCATCAGCAGTAGTCAAAATGATCTTACCAACTCCCATAACAGGATAAGAGGAGTTGTTGGCGCATGTAACAGTATTCCCTGTAAGGCAGGCTCGAGTGAAGAGAAGAAACTGCGCTGCGAGGTAATATGTTTGGTCGCCCCACTATCAGAATACCAAACATCTGAGTCTACTGCAGACATGCACTGCTCATGAGAAGATGGGTCAAAGCTGAAGACAGTAGTAAACGCCCATTCTTCTTCCTTCACAAGATTAACAGACTCTGTTTCTGGTGTAGAGGCCTCTGCAACAACCATTCCAGCCTCTTTCTTCTTTGCCTCTTCTGCAGACAGTTCTTTATGATATGATCATTCCCTTTACAGTACTTACAAAACAATTTCTGATTTCTTCTCATCTTTATCTTCCTTCTTCCAATATGCAAAATTAGCAAATTTCTGCTTACTAGTTGAAGAGCTCCATTTTCCTTTGCCCTTCTGACTAGCAAGGAAAGCTTGATCTGCAACTCGCCTTCTTCCAATATGCAAAATTAGCAAATTTCTGCTTACTAGTTGAAGAGCTCCATTTTCCTTTGCCCTTCTGACTAGCAAGGAAAGCTTGATCTGCAACTCGCATAATGGACCTGTTCTGTCTGGACTGATCTTCCTGCAACAGAACAGAGACTAACTCCTCAAATGATAAGGCATTTGGATTGCCTTTCATCATCAACCGAAGAGTAGAAGCAAAACTCTGATATGAATTAGGAAGACCATTCAGAACGGTCTACACAAGTGAGCTATCTGGTATAACCTAATCAACAGAAATCAATTGTTCCTTCAAGTCTTTGATTTTCATTAGGAAACTGTCCATAGAATCACCTTCATTCATGTGCTCACTCTCCAACTGTTTTCGGAGGTAAGCAACACGAGCCTCATTCCTAGCTTGGTACAATGTGGTAAAGTGTATCCCAAGCATCCTTAGCTGTTCTACAAGAGCGAATGTGAGGAATAATAGCACGTTTGACAGACAAAGCTATCAATGCATGTGCCTGGGCATCTCTGCCAACCCAACGAATCTGCTCTGCAGTAGGTGAAGCAGAAACCGAAGCACGAACAGGAATATGCAGAATATCATCATCTTCGACACCTTATGCATCAGCTTCGGTACCTGCAATTGTAACAGTTGCAGGTGTGATAGGACGTTTTTCGACACCCTACACAATGTTCCACATTCCTTTTGTAACCAACACATGTCGCATCATATAAGCCCATAACGGGTAGTTGGTACCATCCAACTTATCCTCAACAGCCAACATACGGAATACATCACTGCTTTCAGCCATGGCCGGTGACTAAAATACCTTGATGCAAAAAATTGACTATATCTCAAAAAGTTGAACAGAACTGCCAGACGAATTCTGCTAGACCTGTAGCAGACTTCGAGACGCTTATACTGGCGAACAGAAACTGGCATATACCTTTGGCACAAAAAGACGAAATAGCCTGCACAAGCGCTGTGATAGTGCGTTCGAAGGCCGAAACGAGCTAAGATCGTGATTTCGGCACCACAAAGCAAAGCTGTCTTGATCTCGAAAACACACTGAGTATGCTCACCAAAATTCGTGCGATTCTGAGACTGCAACCGGAGGAGTGTCGACGGCGCCCTAGATGAAGCGACGACCCGCTCTGATACCAATTGTTGGAGTTAGACGTCTGCGGAAGTACGCGAACAGCACAAGGAAGAAGAAGAAGCTTGGAGCACAACACACAATACTGAATGTATTACTAGAGAATGTACAAAGATAAGTAGCCCATTAGGGCAATAGACGTATATACAAGCCAGGGGAAAAAAACCTCCTAAGGAGGGAAAAAAGTGCCCCGGCGGTCCTAGTGTGTTCACACACATCACTACCTAGATATATCAACATTGTTAATCATTGGTTGTGAAAAGTCTACAATGGAATTCAGGCACTTTTTTAAAATGTCAAAGCATGTAGGATTCGACAAATTATGAAAAAGAGGAAACCCTCAATAGACAGATTATAGACTGGAATGGACATAGGCATGGGCACAAAGCTCAATCCTTGGATTTGCTTCATTTTTACACTCAACTTCCTTGCTATAACATAAATAACATCATATAGAGGGTCGATTCAAATGCATGTGAAAATCATCACATTGAAATTGCGTAGTCATGCAAAATCTTGAAAAATCAACACATCAAAGAAGTTTGAAATTCTTCCAAACTTGCACCTTCTTTTCTAGATGGTTATATATTACAAGTCCTGTGTTTACTGTCATTTGATATTTGATTAATAGTATCTCCTTTTGTCCTTCGACCTTATATTCAATCACTTGAAAGTCAAAGTCCATCCCCCATTTTGCTCAATGCATTATGTCATGTCCCTTTATTCTTGAATTGATATGTCCACTGTATGTAAACTTCGGTTTCCCATGTTCCATCCATATGGAGGGTTCATCTTAGGCTCAAAACATATTGTCCCATTCAATCCATAAGGAGGGTGCATTCTAGACTCGAATCATACTTGTATGTGCATCTGCCATTGTTATTGGATTTCTGTATGAAAATAACTCTGGTCACATCTATTGAATGTTTGATCTATCAATATTTACCATTGAATATGCTTCAATCTCCAACATGAGATTTTGAACTTCATGAAACACTTTCAAGTTTCAATTTCATGTTTGTTATGTATTGTACATCAATATTCATGACTTAAAAGCATGTATGCACTGGATAATGTTTGTGCACATAACATATGCTATTGATGTGGAATGTTTGCATAATGAATAAAGTATAATGTATCATGTCGCATGCATGCCACTAACGATTATATTCATGACACATGTATCAGAAGTATATGTATGTGTGTACTTACTAAATGTAGATCTAGACTCTAGAGATGTTAAATATTCATGTTCCATGTGTAAGCATATTCTTAATATTTTCCATCCAAATGCATACATATTGATCCAAATCATAAAGTACTGTATTTATGTTATATTGAAACAAGCTGGACCTTTCCACTGCAGTGAACTACAATCTTGGACTATTTGACAAACTGACAGAGTATGTCTTATATGTTAGACTCATAATGAAATTACATGACTGAACCTGTTTATGCAGTATCACGCTAATATATCTTGCATTCTAATCTGCACAACAACTTCTAATGTCATTGAGATGATGATTGATAGGCATGCCTCCACAGTCAGATGCTTGATGTGTCTGGTAACAACTAAAAGTCGTTATCCACTAAGCATACAGATAAAACCAAGTTTTGCATATTTCCCCATCTGTTTGGACATCCCTTTTTATGCAGGTCAAAGCGTGTAAGTAACTAAGACACTCTTTCATGCATACTGTTATATAAACCCCTCTGTCACACCCTTCACAAAGCTACATTGCACTGACCAGTCATGATAAAAATTAGCAGAGCATAAACTACTATCAATAAGAGAGTGCCAATTATTTACTCCTCATGGCATAAAATAGTTTGGTTGTCTTTTTGGGTAGCCTATCCCAGCGAGCTGCAATAGCTTCCTGTCAATAAAATATTTTGCAATTTCACAAGTGATGTACTCAAAAACTACAATATTTTTTTTCCCCTTACCTCTAAACTACAGTAAACCAAGTTCTGCAAAGAATGAGGCACATTCTCTTTTGCCTTCAGAAGGAAAGAAATAAAGCATCAGTATAACAAGATGTACCATTTTATTTTGGGAAAAAAAGAGTGGTAAATCACATCCGGTCCTTCCTCCGAAGGCTCACATTCGCAGTAGTAAAATAATGACTATTAGCCTCACCTTCAGCACATAGGTATGTGTCTGCAAGTCTATAAAAATCTCTCCCAATGGACCTCTGCAATCAACACTTAAAAAGGCTATTTTTGGCCCTCTCTTTCGGCAAAGGCTGTTGACATGCATCTGTGGTGTTATGGGGAATAAGAAGAAAAATACAGCAACAAAAGGATTGGACAAAGAAGAACAATAACACATCCATGAGCTCACCCTGTATTTTAGAAGGGAACGACCAACTACAACAACATCAAAGTTATTGAGAAAATCATCCGGCTTCTCTTCAAGGCTACCTGTAATGATACAAATACCAATCCAAAGGATCGTGGCTACAGGAAACATCCCCAAAGTATTACTCCTGACAGCTTTTACCTTTCTCCACAGTAACATGGACCATAGGATTGAAGTCCTTCAAAGACTCCGCACATTCAGTCAGAAAACTTTTGTCACTTTCTATTTGCTCCACAGGAATGAGGAAGGAAGTATTCATGACTGTAGATACACTTGGTGCATCCTCCATCAATGTAAGACTTCCAATCCCTGCTAGAACAATATTCTTGCATAGCTGCAAAAAATAAAGCCCTTTGAATATGAAACCGGATAACTACTGCATTTGAATCAAGAACTTCAGTAACACGTACATAAATTCTTAAAAAGGAGCGACAAAAAAGAATTATCAAGAAATTTACATACCTCTGTAAGAACATTGGACATACCAATCACTAAGACATGTGCTCTACTTAACCTGGAAAACAGTGAGTACCAAAAACATAAATTCCAGAGAGTTAGAGTGAGGAAAATTGATGAGTACCAAAATCATAAATTCCAGAGAGTCAGAGTGAGGAGAATTGATGTTGAGCTTTGATGAAAGAAACATGGACATTTTGAAAAGAAGCAGGTAAAAATGTCTCAACGTGAGTAGAAACCTACTGACATTGAACCACACAAAATAAGTATCAGTGAAATAAACTAGCATACAAGAATAGACTGCAGAAAACAAAACTATGCAATCAAAGATACGAACTAGAAACTACAATAACCACTTTATTGGACACTTCTTGCAAAATTGTTTGTTATTTGACTTCTACAACAGCACACAAGCAAGGTTGCCATGCCCTAAAGGCTCTATTCTGATGCACATTTGAGCTCATGGCATTCCAAACTATGCTTGTCACTTTGATAAATACTTTGCAATGCTACATCAGGAAAGCTCGTGGAATTGTTGACAATGAGATGGAAATGAGGTTGCAAGAGTGTTAGCAATGCAGTATCAACAGGAAGAACTGTGGACCGCAAGCAACATGTTTGCTCACATGGAGTCCTGTCGTATTATTTCAGTCACATCATTTCTAAGACCAGCTATAAAGGATTGTTAGCTCCCTCCTGATGTATTATCATCATAAAACTTCTTGAATTCAGCAGACATGAACTCAGTCCCACTGTCAATACATAAGCATTTCAGCAGAAGTTTCACTCTTGCAGCAATTATCAACAAAAGAAATAAAGCACAATAGCACAACCCACAGACTTAACTCGCATCCTGCACATGTCCTAGTGAACAAAATTTCGATTAAATATTTCGTGAGTGACATTAAAAACATAAAAAAATCTCACTTATTTACCAAATTACTGAATTAACACCCATAGTTAAAATCTAATTTTGATCCTTTGACATCAATCTAACATAAAGAAGTTCTAATTCTCCAACTTGTATGGACTCCCAAACATAAAGGTAATGGATTTCGATATATTTTGTCTTCACATATAGATTTGAGCTTTTTGCCACTTCAATAGCACTATCATTATCTATGAAGATCAAAATAGATATAGTAGCTTCATAATGCAAACCTTCTGCAAGCTTCCATAACCAAATGCATTCTACGGTAGATGTATATGTAGCTCTGCATTCAACTTCACAGGTACAAATTACAATAGCATATCATTTTTGAAGTAGATCAAATTCTATATTGTATACATTGTACATATTTTAGGAGAATTTGTAACTTTGTAATTTAGAAATTCAACTTGTAACTTGTAGTTAGGTCAAAAATGACTTTTTAGGTTAGGAAAAATTAACCTCACCATTGTATTCTACTCTTCATCAAGACCACTAAATATCGAACCCTTAATTCTGCTCTTTATTGTCAAACAGTCAACAGAGTTAAGAAGTCAACCAACTGCCATGTTATCACCCTCCAAAAGCTCGTGCCCATTATCAAAAGCAGATCGAAGGTCAATTTAAAATTAAAATCTAATCTTGCCTTATCATCAGCCACCGGTGAGAAAGGAAAAATCGCTGTGCAATATGTTAATCATAAATAACCTGGAAAACGAACTTCACAAGGATCCAAAAGCAACCACGATATGCTTTATTAAAACTTTCGCTCAGTTTAGGGAAGCAGATGGCTGTTCTCAGCCTGTAGAAACAGGCATAGTTGTTCCTAACGTTTTTCTCACTTCTGGCTTCTGACGTTTAGCCGACGTCTGACGAGTAAGGTTAAACGTTTCTGACGTTATCTGACGTAACCTAAATTTTTGATAGAAAATTAAGAATATATATAGTACATACTACATATAATAATTATAGACAACAATATAATAGTATATTTACATGGATACACACACACACAAGATATATATATATATATATATATATATGTGTGTGTGTGTGTGTGAATATATCTTGTATGACATATGCATACACAATTCATTGTATGTGTATCGTTGAGTAAATCCTCACTCCAGAGAGATTGGTAGATCAAAAGAAGTCACCAGTAAGTTATATCAACTACAGATGTAGAAGCTGAAAAGTACACTATTCTAGCCTCTGCATGTCATGTATGCATATCAATTGTCAATTGCACATCAAACATGGTAGTAGCACAGTAGCCTCAAGCATGTAGGTACATGACTACAACTTACATATGATGACATCATGACAGTGTACTTTGTAAAGTACAATATTTAAATTGCAATATTCAGTACTATATTCAAATTGCAATGCTAAAGCCTGAGGACAATATTCAAGTTATAACAGTACAAGATTCGAATTGCAATGCTGAAGCCTGAGGCCGTGAGTTACCAATGTAATCTGTAGTGATGTACTATGCACTAGTCTCTAAAATTTTATAAATTTTTTGTCTATAGGATTGAGCAAATTAAAACTATGTGGAGGGATCGATGGGATTGGTTTCATTGTCCAATAAATGGGATGATACACTTATTGCATCCCTTATGGAGTTCCCAACAGTCCGCCGTGGATGAGAAGCTCTTGAGTGCATGGAACACACACACACACAAACATACATATATACATACATACATACATACATACATACATACATACATACATACATACATACATACATACATACATACATACATACAACATACATACACACACACACATATATATAGGCTTTATCCATTTGACATAGAGTTTTGTCTTCAATTGGAGAGAAAGCTCTTGATATTCCAAAATGGTCATGGCCATTTTGGAAAATCAGTTTTTCGAAAAGAAAAAAAGCAGCTTTAGTATGGATTTTTTCGCAAAAGACATAGAAGGCTATATAAACAAGCCTATGGTCACTTTTTAGAACATCCAACGCAAGCACTGAGCACTCTTGGAGGAGTTCTAGGTGTAGCACACATGGGGCAGCCATGGTGCACATATGGGCAGCTATGGAGGAGCTATTGAAACTCATGAGGAGAAGCCATGAAGTTCTTCTTGGAGAAGAGTGTGCTCACACTCTTGGTTATGGAGAAGACTTACCTATCAGCAGCTTGATGGTTTGGATCAGCCATCTACATGATGTATTTGAAAATTGTCTTCTACATGAAGATTATAGAGTACTTCAAAGACATTGGATGGAGCTTAACATAAGATTGCATCTTATGTTAACTATTGAGGTACATATTCTCTTTATGCACACAGGTACTACTTGGAGCTTATGGAGGCAGTGGCATCCATATCTACACAGGTACTACTTGGAGCTTATGGAGGCAGTGGCATCCATATCTGGAGGAGTCCTATTCGGCATACATGGAGGCAGTGGCATCCATAAAGGAGAATCAGTACATGCATGCTACATGCATCATATGAGATATTAGAGAAGGTGTTTCCACATGAGTATGAGGATTTCTGTCAACAACATGTTAGCATTCTATGCTAATTCCGTAAGTATGTGATCTATCACATACACATCTGATTTAGGGTCTTCCATAGCCTAAGATCAGATTAGAGTTTGCTGAATATCAGTTTCAAACTGGTCCTTCATCTTTCTATCACTCATATTCACTCTTCTACAACCTATCAGGTCATACATCTCATACATATTCAAATTTCTGTCCCTACATCTGAATATTCTTGTAAATTTTGTACATACACTCTTCCATCTATTTTTGTTCACATAAAGTGGTTGAGATTTTGACTCCCACATTGTAAATTGACATTTATATATATGATGGTGTGAGTAAGCAATGGCTTACGTAACACTTTGCACATGTTGTCTAATCTCTCTTTATCTTTGTCTCATCATCGTATGATTACATATTGTATGTTCATGTTTGTCAATTTTAGAAGATGTTGGAATCTGTCTTGTAGATCCTAGAAACCTGTGGGACCTGTGGAATTAGCTATGGGCCTACCTAATTTCCAACATTTGGTATCAGAGCCCCCAGACTACCAACTTATGATTTCAGAGCATCTTCTAACATTTGACATATGACATACACACTCAATCTAGATGAGTAGAGATTTGAGAATTAGACAATTCAGTCACATGTTTATTTATCAGTGTGGAGTATGAAGTGGATAATCTGTTAGAAGCCAAATACTTTTGGAAGTATGAAAATACTTTACAGAAGTATTGCGTGAAGACCAAGACTTGATGAAGAGAAGGCTACTTCAAATTCAAGGAAAAACAATGGTTTGGAGAAGATGAAGGAATCAGATCAACATCAAATCACAAGTATTAGTTTCTACTATCAGATTGTCATTTGCAGGTCATATCTTAGAAGAGGCTACATCAAAACAGGTATCTACAGATTGTTCTTGACAGTTTTGATAGAAGATCTCTTTCATGGCAAGAAAGCTCGTCTAAGAAGACAAATTTGGAGATTAGATCAGTTTTGTATTCAGCAAACACAAGGTTGGAAGTTTTTTATCTAGGTACAAAATCTAAGTATCTAAATTACCTAGAGAGGTAATTCAGTATTCAGCATATGAGGAGATGGAGCTGAGATGGTAGAAGCATGTTTTATCTTCTATGTTCACTTCCATTTATATACCATGTTTGCTTTGTCTCTTACTCTTAAGCACTAGAGGAAGAGAAAAATTCATTTGAAGAAGTTAAAAGTGCTTCCTACTTCAAGATGAAGAGAACAAAATGTATGGAAGAGAAGTTTGAAGATGTTGACATCATCATGTGGAATAAAGATGCAGGAGAAGAAGGTCCAACAATTCCAAAGGGAAAGTAAGACTTCTTTTTTCTCCTATATTTTCCATATACTTTTCCTACTTTCATCCTCAACATCCAAAGACAAGTCTATGAGAACATCTTGTGTGAAGAAGATAGTTTAAAGAAGAAGCGGTTTCTTGTTTTGCATTATACTTGGACATGTTTTAGTAGGTTTGGACGAAGAATTGCATTGAGAGAAAGAAAAGAAGCAGATATGTAAGCGATATGTAAGCAGATATCTAAGACAGCTTATATGTTTTGACTCATATGTGTATGAGTTATGTTTTAGTTGAAGATTTTTGAGCAGGCAGCTTATATGTTCCCTCAAAGAATTCTTGGAGTGTCAATTCAGAGCTACTTGGTATATGACAAGTTGCAGAGATGCATTTTTCTTCTTTATCTAACTCTTGAGCTAAAAGAGTATTTATAGCAGATGTTGGAGACTTGGAGTGAGGTTTTTTGAGTTTGGAAAAGTTACCTCATATTCAGTATACTCAGAAAATTCAGAGTTTTTCAGGATGAAAATTCAGAAAATTCGGTCTTTTCAGAATTTCAATATTTTCAAAAAAAATTCAGAGTTTCAGTACTTTCAAAAAATTCAGAAAATTCAGTATTTTCAAGAAAATTCAGAAAAATTCAGATTTTGTGATGTACCAATCAGATGGAGAATCTACTTTATATGATTGTCTTGACTTTTGGATACATGCTTGTATTCAAAAAGGTGTTCCATCAGATCCTATCACTTGATTGATAAGTGGAGTTAGCCAGAAGAAAGTCAAGCAGACACTATCACATTTCGCCCGAGAAGAATATGAAGATATGAAGTATCGACTTCCAGCTTTTGGAGTTCTCAAGGTGAGAGTTTGTCCACTTGTTTCAAGTAGGAGTTGCAGATTCTTGGAAAGGATTAGTTGAAGAAAAGTTTTACAACTTTATGTAAGAAGCATGGATACTTAGAGACATTTAGGCTACAAATCAAACATTCAATCATGAAGGTTTGATGAGAGCAGATTCTACACAGGTATTTTGTTGGAGAGATCTTGTAAGATCTTGATAGAGCTTGTATAATCTTGAATATCTTGAGTATTTTTGAAGTCAGATGTATATCCTTTGTTTGTACAATTCTTAACATTGGAAGAAGTAAGTCAAAGATTCAGATTCTATCAGATTAATGCTGTAGAGAAATAGAAGAAGATACGTATTATGTTGCAGAAGATTATGAATCCTAAAATGCTTTCAGCAAGGTTTTTGTTATGTTAGGTTAACTAACCTTATTCTATAATTTGGAAAGCTGAGTAACAATGAAAGCTATTGGCATGTATACAGTGCTAATAAAAAAGGGTTCAGATATTTTGTTTCAAGACACAGGTATTGATGATATGGTAGCAATGCTAAATCACTGAAGAACAAATTTATTGAAAGAAGGAAGATGTTCCAGATTTCATAAAGTCTGACATACTTTAAAGAATTCTGAATACTGGTGTTAAATCATCCAGGGGGGTGATGAAACATGAAGACTTATTTTCAGCCATATGTGAAAGAATGCAGAGTCGTACCTACAGGTATTCCTATATTTCCTTTGCCAGTTTCTCTTTATGTTCCAACTTTGAAAGAAGAAGGAAGAAGGAAAATGTTTGGAGAAAGTTCCTGTTGGGTGTTCCTGTTCAGGAGAAAGTTCCAAAGTTCTATTACAGAGAAACTTGATATTTCAGAGAGGTCTGTTACTTATGAGGTGCATACATATATGATTATACCAGACTCTAAAGGAAACAGGTATGAAGGACTTACAGATAGAACAAGGATGAAGACAAGATGACATCCTAATTATGAAATTTTGGTGAGACTCATGAGAGTTGAATGACTTGAGTTGAGTACAATCAGAGATGAACCAGCTAGTGTTCACAATACACTAAGTTGTGAGTTGCCAGTCACAAGTCCCAAGATGGATTCACTTTCTGATTCTATTTTAGTGTATTTATTTGGCAAAGCAGAAGTACGTTGAGAAACCTTTTGTAAGATAAATGCAAATATGTGGATCCTAGTGTATTCTTACAAGTTTGAGAAGAATTATTTCAGGAGATAGCAAATTTAGAATCAATTCTTGCTACATCTGTTGTCAAGCAGTGATTGCTTGATGTATGCACTATTGGATATCTCGTTTGCATATTTTCTCAGGTATTATGGTTCATATTCAGCAAATTCAGATTTTGAAGTTTGAAGAAGTTCAAATTCAATTTTGAAGAAGAATCTTGAAGATAAAGTTTGAAGGTTAATTTTGAAGGACAAGTTTGAAGCTGATATCAGTTTGCATATGAATGAAGTTGCATATCCAGTTCAGTTTGTACCAATATGACATCGCAGGGGGGATTGTTGGAAATCAATGTCACATCAGTCCAAAAACCTCTTAGGGCAAAAACCCTAATTTTGGTACTTAGTCATTTTTGGCACAAAATTTGGGTAAAATTTTTATGAGCCTATCTTGTAGAGCTTGATGAGAGCTTTCTAATGGTATATGACATGCAGTCATCAGAGATCAGATTTGGGAGAAAACCCTAACCCTAATTTTCTGCTGATTTAGGGTTTTTACCTCATTTGATAGCTCTCAGCTTGGAGGTCATAAAAATGTTTTCAGATCATTCATCAGGTGGTCAGATAGTGGAAAAAGCAAGTCAAAACCTATCTTCAGTGATGATTTTAAAATAAAGCAAAAGCTCAATTAAAATCAGCGACCCAACTTTTAGAAATAGCGATCCAGTTTTGCAAAAAGAAAAAAAGCAGCTTTATTATGGATTTTTTCGCAAGAGACATAGAAGGCTATATAAACAGACAAAGATAGAGAGAGATTAGACAACATGTGCAAAGTGTTACGTAAGCCACTGCTTACTCACACTATCATATGTACAAATGTCAATTTACAATGTGGGAGTCAAGATATTCAGATGTAGGGACAGAAATCTGAATATGTATGAGATGTATGACCTGATAGGTTGTAGAAGAGTGAATATGAGTGACAAAAAGAGGAAGGATCAGTTTGAAACTGATATTCAACAAACTTTAATCTGATTTTAGGCTATGGAAGACCCTAAATCAGATGTGTGTGTGATAGAGCACATACTTACGGAATTAGCATAGAATGCTAATATGTTGCTGATAGAAATCCTCATACTTATGTGGAAACACCTTCTCTAATCTCATCTGATGGATGTAGCATGCATGTACTGATTCTCCTTTATGGATGCCACTGCCTCCATGTATGCCGAATAGGACTCCTCCCGATATGGATGCCACTGCCTCCATAAGCTCCAAGTAGTACCTGTGTGCATAAAGAGAATATGTACCTGAATAGTTAACATAAGATGCAATCTTATGTTAAGCTCCATCCAATGTCTTTGAAGTACTCCATAATCTTCATGTAGAAGACAATCTTCAAATACATCATGTAGATAGCTGATCCAAACCACCAAGCTGCTGATAGGTAAGTCTTCTCCATAACCAAGAGTGTGAGCACACTCTTCTCCAAGAAGAACTTCATGGCTGCTGCTCATGAGCTTCAATAGCTCCTCCATAGCTGCCCATATGTGCAACATGGCTGCCCCATGTGTGCTACACCTAGAACTCCTCCAAGAGTGCTCAGTGCTTGCGTTGGATGTTCTAAAAAGTGACCATTGCCACAAATCAAATGAGGAGGAGAAATTCATGACCAAAATTCCCTATCAGTCTCTTCTTGGTAGTCTCATGTATGCTAGATTAAGTATTGTATGTTCATGTTTGTCAATTTTGGAAGATGTTTGAATATGTGTTGTAGATCCTGGGGACCTATGGGACCTGTGGAATTAGTTATGGGCCTACCTAATTTCCAACAGTGTACTTGAACACGACGATGATGGATATCCATGATGAAATTGGAAAGTGCTTGTAGTATATCTAGGTACAGAATA
>CM035423.1:135480220-135617720 GCA_020310875.1 Ceratopteris richardii | reverse complement strand
ATGAACCTTAGGAAACACACCTTAAGACTCCAAATTAGATGAATGAAAAGTAGAGAGAGAATACATAACTTGTCAAAGTGTGACAGTAAGCTGAAAGCTTACCTACACTAACTAATATTCACTAACAAAATTACAAAGTTTCTATATGGTTACAAAATTGAATGTGTGCTAAATGTGCTGAATGTAGATACAAAATATGAATGTAGTTACAAAATATGAATGTAGTTACAAAATATGAATCTAGGCAAAATTTTAGGAACTAAATACAAGAGTTTGTTCATAAAGTGCCTAAGAGGTATGAAGACTGTGTGTATGTGAGTTTGAAGTAAATAGAAATAGTTGAGAACTGTTTGTAAAGAAAACCTTAACTTAATAACAAGGGAAACTCCTCCTTATGTTAGTGAGTTTAAAGTAAGTAGAAACAGTTGAGAACTGTGTGTATGTGAGTTTGAAGTAAATAGAAACAGTTGAGAACTGTTTGTAAAGAAAACCCTAACTTAATAACAAGGGAAACTCCTCCTTATGTTATGTAGAAGGCATGACGCCTAGGAACAGCAACATCAAAAGAAGAGGATAAAATAAAAAACTTGCTACTCACAAAATTCAGCAAGATGCTGATGGTTGGCTGCCAAAATCTCCTCCAAAGCTGCACCAGAAGTTAGAGCACACCTCCTCCAAAAGTTAGTCACCTCCGAGATTGACTCATCCTTGAGATTGGTCCTCAAGTGATGCCATAAGTGATCCCTAAGGACTTCTTATATAGGCCTCAATGTTGAACTATGAAAATAACTACGAAAAGCTGAAAAAGTGCCTCCAAAAGCTAATTTCGCAAAAAATAGCGATTAGCTTTTTTTTTGGGCCAAAATTTGCTTTTCAGGCACTAATTTGCTGCAATCTCATCATTTGGATATCCACTTGATAAGAGAACTTGCTTTTCATGATGTACATGAGATGGGGGTAATGATAAGGTAAAAACCCATTTTGGACAAAATTTAGGGTTAGGGTTTTCTACCATTTCTGAACCTCTGATGATTGAATCTTGTATACCAAATGAAAGCTCTTCTGAAGCACTATCTGAGTAGCTCATAATAATCTTTGACCTTGTGTGACCGAAATTTGGCTAGGTCCCAAAAATTGGGGTAGCTGGAAATTAGGGTTTAATGCTATTCTGACATTGTTTCCAACATATATATGGACGTATTACAGAAGCAGCCATGGAGACTGGAGTGGAGAACATTGTCCACATCATCATGGACAATAGAAGTAATTGTATTGCTATGGAATGCATGTTAGAGGACGAGTTCCCTACCATCGTGTGGACTCCATGTGCACCACATAACATTGACTTGCTCATTCGGGATGCCGACAAATTTCTTGGGTCCGTGATATTTTTACGACATGTCAAAAGGTGATCACTTCATTCACAAAGAAGCCAAAATTGTTGGCCATATTCAAATCTTATAATGACTTGGAGCTTCTTAGACTTGCGAGGACAAGGTTTGTGTGTATGTGCATTGTCATGGAGAGGTTGTTTCGAGCGAGGCAAGCTCTTATGCAAACACTAATATCTCCCGAGTGGCTTGCATGGCATGTTTATATGACCAAGTCACCAGGAGTGCAAGATGCTTGGGTGGTAGCTTGTGGAAACAGGTGGATGCCATGGTGGGAGTGATGTGCATACTCCATGTTGCAAATAGTTGATATGAAGGGAATCGCTATAGGGCTTGTTTATGATGTTGGGGAGTACCCCTCTGGATGCACGTCCATCTCTCCATATAGATATGTAATTCAGTAGTATTAAAATCAAAATTCCCTTTTTTTAATATTGTGATTTATCATAGATCATTGATAAGTAGTATATGCTTTTGTTTTTTCATGTTTTGACTCTTGATTCTTGAACTATCAAGCTTGATGAGATTCAATCCATATGGAAAGATCAATGGAATTGGTTCCATCAGCCCATTCATGGCATGACCAATATTTTGCATCCACTATGAAGATCTCAAAGACAAATGATTAGTCATGAGCTTGACAATGCATGGATGTCCTATGTACTTAGGGATTATACTCATGATGTGGATATGCCCTTCATACTTGTGGACCCGCTATTATTATCCCAAAACTATGAAAGTACGATTTGCAAATACATTACCATGCTACGTTCTAGTCGGTTGCAACATGTATCTTGGTGGGAGAAATATGGTTTATCTGCACTTGAATTAGTAAGTGATTTAAATTTTGTTTCAATAAAATTTTGAATAAATGAAATCATAATTCAATGAGCTAATGCATTTTTTATATGGAACACGTAGAGATCACTTTCCATACGCAACAGCGGTGCCCATCCTTATGAAAAAAAATGGGAGTACTTGGGTCCTCTTCCACATAAAGAAGAGGTAAAGATTGTCTACTGCAGAGTTGGAGCGACTTGTACATTGCCATTGAAAATTATCTCCGAAAAGAGTGGAGGTCACACAACAGAGGGGCAAGTTGCCACAAGTCAACATTGACCATATTGACATAGAGAAGGTGTGTGAAATGCCTAGCATACCCTCAAAGGAGTTAGACCTTTATAGTATGTTATATCAAGAGTTGACAAAGCCATAGTATAAGGCTTGGTCTCCGAGACATGCACAACCTTGTGATAGAAAGGTTGATGATGATCATCAAGATGTGAGAAAAAGAGGATTTATACACTAACGATACCTAAAATCCCAAAAAAAAAAAAAGATTCGTATGCAACTTCGCCGCAACTTGGGATCTACAACTCCAACCCATTGCTAACGCGTTGCCTACCCTGTTCCTATCGCGTTCCTATGGATGCATTCTAGCCAAGATCATCCAGAATAGAATCATCATCGCTTTGTGTTGCAACTTTAACATATGATGCATCTAATAATCTTCTCACGGCCTCCTTGATATCACTATAAGTTCTTCCATAAGGCGCCACACAATATCCTCACAAACCCTACAAATGAGCAAGAATTCTTGTTGGCTCTCCATCCCACTTATGAGAACACTACTTGCATTGGCATGTTATTTGAGGCTTGCCTTACGATTTGATTGTGATCACATGATCCTACTCAACATCCCTTTTGCCATCCCATGACTTGAGGAGGACTTCCGAACAAGAAAAAATAAAGCTCAATTTATCAAAATATCAAATTTCAGAAAATCAAGTTCCAATAATGTTATCAAATTTCTAAATTTCAGAAGTTCAATGTCTTGAATCACACTATGTGACATATCCATTATTAAGATATCAAAATGCATCATCATGTCATATGTACATTGTGACATGTATGATGTATGAATAATGATATCCATGATGCATGTTTTGATTTTGATGTATTAACACTTATGGGCTAATGAGACCGAACAAAATAAAAAGGTATGATGCACGCAACGTAACTGCTTGTGATTTTTAGGCAATTTCAAAATTCACTATTGAGCTTTCCTTCATCGTGAATGTGTTTAGAGCATAGGGTTCTCGTAATTCTTTAAAACTTCTCATCGAATCTACTATCCTTCTTTCCTCGATACGTTCCTAATTTTCCAAAATTTTCTACTAACCCTCTTTTATGTTTCAAAACAATATTATTTCGTCTCCCAAGTATGCAAAATCATGAACTCCATTCGGATCAGCATTGTCAAGGCCAAAAAATTTATATCACCATTGCAACAAAGAAACTAAGCCTAAAGTTTTCGGCACAAAAGGATCACAGCCAACAAGCCAACAAGAAGTACTGAAGCCTCCATACAGGATATCTCCATCGCGTCATACGCATTCATAATGTGGAGAACTTGTTAACCAACTTTAGTCGTCTCCACTTTTTGATGATGGATGAACAACACACATAGAATTTGTTCTCGTTACAACAACTTTAGAGCTACTTGAGTTGCACTTATGAGCTCGATGAGAGAGTCAAATGTCATAAACAGAGATACAAAGATCAACAAATTCTTCAAGGACATTACGGGTGAAGAAAAAAAATGCAATAGCACGTCAAAATATGGTTGTTAGTAAAAGAACTGCGAACTCACGCGTCTCAAACAAGGAAGCACAAGTTTTGATTGAGACGAGCAACACAATTGTTCCATACCTCCATTGGGCTTCAACACCCCATACTCGTATTTGACGGTCATACACACCTTCCTCTTGTTGAGTCAGTGCCTCAACTGCTACTTCTTCCATCCGACAAACTCGCACAACACGTTAATTGGTTCTTCCAATATTAGTGGCAAATTCATAGTAAAAAACTGACGAGAGATTCTGTGAGAAGTGGAGAATGACATGCCTCGGACTCACCTCCCAGCCTATTTATAGCCCTCGCCTAGTCACCATCTAGAGTTCTCTCTAAGGTCCCTCTACTCATCTGGCCATCATGAGTAGGTGCCTCGTATGAACTCTCTGGCTTTTGGCCTTGGCTATCCCCCGAGCAAGGAACTTCTCGTTCCTCCAAGCATGTACATCTCTGGAATATAACACTCTCTCCCCCTTCTAAAGATCATTGTCTGGGAAGGAGCTATAAGCCTGGGAATCGAAATTTGTGATTCCAAATAATAAGAGTAGAGTGTACTAGATGTCTAAAATACTAGATAATCAAAAAGAGGACCACTCATCTCTCTGCTTCCTATCTAGCATTTCCATCCATACATAGTAGTCCTTGCCTTGGGCATACTGTGGGAATCCCTCTAAGGCCCAATGAGTCCATATGTGCGCAATATAAGTACTCGGAATATCCTCGGACTCCCTGTGCCTAGACCTTGACCACTAACTTGTGATGGCTTGTCACATGTAGAGACCTTGGCAGCTTGCCCTTGTCTCTCTGAAATACCTGTTGATAGCTTGTCATATGGTATAATCGTGCAAAATCACTTACTCCACTAGAGTAACAAAAAAATACTATGCTCAACCAAAACAATTTGACTATGTCCAACTCTCTATGGAAGAATACTAAAAAGAAATGGAAATATTTTCCAAGTAGTGTTTAATCTCTAAGCTCAAGTAAATCTGCTTGATTTACTCACTGTAATGAAATAAAACTCTAGAAAATCTCATCATGATCCAAACTATGAATCCAAGATGACAATCTATCAACGATCCAAACTATGGACCAAGATATCAATATGTCAATCTATCAACTATGGACCAAGATATCAATATGTCAATGATCCAAACTATGGACCAAGATCTCAATCTATCACATCCAAACTATGGACTAAAATCTCAATCAGTCATATCCAAACTATGGATCCAAATCTCGATCTATCATATACAATAATCCAAACTATGGATCAAAATATTTCCCATACAAAGTAAATCCCAATCAACTCTATGGAACTAAGTCCATCATGCAAAGTGAAGACGTGCTAAGAAAGTATAACAACTAGTGGAACTACCACCGCCTTCTCAATAATAACATGCAAGATGTTCCAAGTGGATGAAACTTACTTTATCCATGACCACCATATGATCATCACTATGATCAAATCATTCCTAACTAGGAATGAGGTGTCTCAAGTAAAAAACTGTAATAATCTGGCACTCCCAGATATAATGAGAACCATAATGTAAGTCCACTAAATACACTGAAAAATGGTAAGTAGATGTGTGCATAGCGAGTCATTGGAAAGAGCTTGGAGTATACTTTCTATCCCAAGTGGAATCATCCAATTTGGGTTTGATATGAGAGAGTTATGGCCATTTAAGTGGAGGTAGGTATATTAACCTTGCTCTTTCTCTTCTCTCTCTTTCTACTTCCTCTCTTTCTCCCTTCTTCATTCTCTTCTTCTCTCTCTATCTCTTTCTCTCTTTTTTTCTTTACATTTCTCTCTTCCCTTGTTTTGCTCTCTCTATTTTTTTTTTTCATTTCTATCTCTATCTCTTTCTCCATCCCTTTTTTTTTCGCTTTCTGTATCTCTCTAGTTTTCTCTCTTTCTCTTCATTCATTTTCTTCTCTCTTTCTCTTTCTTTCTCTTTTTCCTTCTCTTTCTTTCTCTCTCTACTTCTCTTTTTCCTCTCTTTCTCCTTCTCTTTCTTTCTCTCTTTCTTGAATCCTTTCTCTTTTTTTTTTCTCTCATAAACCTCTCTTTCTTCTTCCTTCTCTTCTTCTTTTCTTCTCTCTATATTTCTTTTTCTCTTTCTCCTTTGCGAATTCTCTTGCACCAACGTCGTGTAGCTCAATTGGTAGAACGTGTGTCTTCCATTGCTGAGGTCTCAGGTTAAAAACCTCTGCACTGCACTGCCGTCCATTCCCGAAGTATTTAAAGCAAATGATATATATGTACTTACCTGCAATAGCGAGCAGCGTTGCCACAACCGATTGTCCTTTTGCCTCAGATGTTGACACACTCACGAAATTCGAGCTTCCTCCTATACTTTTTCCTCCCGATTTCTCCATGGCTTCTCAAGTGGTCTCGCGAACGATGAAGATGCCTTCCGAAATTAGTATAAAATGTTTCTCCATCTCCTTGCCCAAGGTCTCTCTCCCTCATGCTCTCATACCAAATGTGAGAAGTGGAGAATGACATGCATGGGACTCACCTCCCGGCCTATTTATAGCCCTCGCCTAGTCACCATCTAGAGTTCTCTCTAAGGTCCCTCTACTCATCTGGCCATCATGAGTAGGTACCTCGTATGAACTCTCTGGCTTTTGGCCTTGGCTATCCCCCGAGCAAGGAACTTCTCGTTCCTCCAAGCATGTACATCTCTGGAATATAACAGATTCCTGCATTCTCAGAAGGGTCTTAAGCTTGAAAACTAACGTTGCACTTAAGCATGCAGCAACTATGCACCTCGCGGTCCCCTTTTTTGGTTTTTTTTATAAACAAAGTTCGATCTTGCCATCTACTCTTCCTTTTAGCTTGAATTAATTGAATTACGTGAGGGGCATAGCATGCATGGAACCCTCCTAATCCCATAGAAGCAAGCATGTATGCTTAGCACTTAGTAGAAATGAAAAATCTTGAATGTTTACTAAGGGTATATATGAGATAAGAATAGTGATAAAGTCAGACTAAGAGGCTAGTTTCAATATGTCAGTCCGCTAATGGTTACACTATATAGGAAGAGTCCTAAAGTCGCACAAAGAGACTAGTTTCAATATATGGCAATGAACACGACCCTTGCCACCAACGAAAAAGTTCAACAAGAGTGCCCGAAGGCCCATAAATCCCCTATAGGAAACTCGCTTATACATATCACAACTACAAGTGAGTGAGGAATGTCCTACCAACACATCCCAAAAGACTTGAACCCATGTCCCTCACAAAACGGCCAAGTAATTTAGCCATTCAATTTAGCCTTGTTGGATATTCATTTTCTTGCTTCTTAAGTTCTTTGGTTTTGATTTTGAACATATTGCCTTGGCATTCACCACCCATGTAGTTGTTGGAAGACAAAGATCCAATGTCCTATTGGTCAAAATTGTCCAGGATGTACGGGTTGTGTAGTATTTTGTATAGCTCCTTCTACATCAAAAGCGCGTTGGCACGTTGGCCGGAATAAATCACTTTCAAAAAAGCCACCCGAGTTCGAATCTCGTCGGAAGCAAAGCGAAGTCGCGAAGTTGTTTTTTGTTAATCATGCTTTTTAGCTAAAACAGCAGACGTCGACAAATCTATCAATGTGTTTTTTTTCTTAGCGATCATGGAGCATTTTTCCGACGAAGAGCTTTATTATGTGCTTTTGGAAGAAACACAACTACTATATAAGAAGCCATTGATTCATTGTCTAATTATCCTTCACCTAGTTCAACACAAGCTTTGGAGCTTTATCCCTCAATAGAGGTGGTGCTTCTTAGCACATGGGGCAGCCATGGTGCTATCTTGGAGCATGTTGAGGAGCGACTATGGAGTTCTTCTTGGAGAAGAAGAGTGTGCTCACACTCTTGCTTATGGAGAGGATTTACCCCATAGCAACTTGGTGGTATGGATCATCCATCCACATGATGTATGTGAAGATAATCTTCTACATGAAGATTTCGGTGTACTTCAAAGACATTGGATGGTGGTTAACATAAGATTTGCATCTTATGTTAAGAATTCAGGTACATATTCTCTTTATGCACACAGGTACTACTTGAAGTATATGGAAGTGGCATCCATATCAAGAGGAGTCCTATTCGGCATAGGTACAAGAGAATTAGTACATGTATGCTTTGTGCATATTTTGATGAGGTGTTAGAGAAATGGTCATATGAGTTTGAGGATTTCTGGAAGCAAACTTGTTAGCATTCTTTGCTACTTTTGTAAGTATGTGATCCTTCACACACGTATCTCACTTAGGGTCTTCCATAGCCTAAGTTCAGATGAGGCAGTGTTGCATACGCAACGCGTTGCGAACCTTCGCAACGTACGCAACGCAACGTCGCGTTGCGTACGCGTTCGCAACGCGTTGCGTATAAATTTAAAAAAAAAGGGCCCTTCTTTTCGGCCCGCTGGAGGGCCCTTTCTCATTTCATTCCAGAGCACTCAGAGCACTCAGCACGGCTGCGGGCAGAGACAAGTCGAGAGAGAGAGAGAGAGAGAGAGAGAGAGTTTACAGCAGTCAACCATCATGCCTAGAGCTAAACAAGGCTGTTGGCAATATGTCACGAGCCAAGGAAAGTTTGGAACAGGAGGTAGTGAGAGATGGACCTGCAATTTGTGCGGGTACAAAGGGACAGGAGGGGCAGATAGAATAAAAGCACATTTAGCACGTTTTGGAGGTATAGGAGTTGGTCCTTGCTCTAAACCAATGCCAGAGAAGATGAAAGAAGAGCTTTTGGAATGGGTTGCAGCACGGGAAATGAGAAGAGGGGTTAGAGCATCAACAGAAACACATAGTAGTGCACAGAGCTCTATTCCTCCAGGACATTCATCCCATGCATCTCAAGGGGAGTTTCCTTCAGCCCCTCTTGTTGAGGACTTGGAGACAGAGGAGGTAGCACATGCATCAGAGAAGCAGCAAAAGGGACCACGGGAGAGTCAGAGCATTGCTACAGGTCGTGGCAGCCTACATGCATCATCCATACGGGCTAGTTTGCAAAAGCAAGGGAAGCGGGAGGCCACCCAAGGTATTATGAGGCTCTTCATTAAATGTGGTTTAAGTTTTAATGCGGTGCACACTCCCGCATGGAAAGAGGCCATGAAAATGGTGAGTAGGCTTGGGGTTGAGTGGGAAGGGCCTTCTTATGAAGAGCTAAGAGGAAGTGAGATGAGAAGAACAAAAGAAATTGTGCAAAAGCAATTGGAGCCTATGGCGGAGACCTGGAAGAAATATGGCTGCACTTTGATGTGTGATGGATGGACAGACATTAGGAAAAGAAATGTATATAATATACTTGTTCATTGTTGCAAAGGTACCATGTTCCTACGTGCCATTGATGCATCTACTCCAGGCCTATCCATCACAGGGGAGTACATTTTTGGACATATCAGACAGGCAGTCTTGGAGATTGGAGTGCAGAATGTTGTCCAAGTCATAACGGACAACGGAAGTAATTGTGTTTCCATGGGGCGGATGTTAGAGCAGGAGTTCCCATCCATTGTATGGACTCCATGTGCAGCTCATAGCATAGACTTATTGATTGAGGATGTTGGGAAGGTCCCTTGGATACATGAGATTTTTTCCACATGTCAGAGAGTGGTCACCTTGTTCACGAAGAGGCCAAAGTTGCTTTCCATTTTCAGATCATACAGTGATTTGGAGCTTCTTAGGCCAGCAAAGACCAGATTTGCTTATATGTGCATTGTGATGGAGAGATTGCTTCGAGTGAGGCAATCACTTATGCAGACAGTTGTTTCTCAGGAGTGGCTTGCATGGAGTGGCCATACATGCAGTAAAGCAGAGTCAGTACGCATTACATGTTTGAGTGACAGTTTTTGGAGAGAGGTAGAGGCTTTGGTGGGAGTGATGCAGCCTCTATACTCCATGCTACGCATTGTTGACATGGAGGGGAGTACTATAAGCCTCGTTTACGAGTATATGGACCGTGTTGGGGAGTCCCTTGCTCAATGCACTTCTATTTCTTCAGACAGGTATGCCATATGCATTTTGATAATGTTACATTCAAATTTTATTATTTATATTACCAATCATCAATGACATGTCACCTGCATTCACATTGATTCTTGATTCTTGACTCTTGGATAAATAGGCTTGATGAGATTAGATCTATATGGAGGGATCGATGGGATTGGTTCCATCGACCGATTCATGGTATGGCTCACATTCTACACCCATTATGGAGAACTGAGAGGCAGATGTTGGATCATGAGCTTGACAGTGCATGGACTTCATACATAGGTAGATTATATCCTGATGATATTGATATGCGCTTGACACTTGAGGATCAGCTCCTACTATTCCGGAACTATGGGGGTAGTTTTGGGAAAGATACCGCCATGCTCCGGTCTAGTCAGTTGTCACCTGTGTCTTGGTGGGAGAAATATGGCCTATCTGCACCTGAGTTGGTAAGTAGTAAGTACAAACTTCTAAGTTTCATTTAAATTTTAATTCATAATTTTGAACTCATAATTCAAGCAAATAATGCATACTTTTTATGGAACATGCAGAGATGAGTTGCCATCCGCGTTCTTTCACAGGACTGTAGCGCTAGTCCATGTGAAAGAAATTGGAGCACTTGGGCCCTCTTCCACACAAAGAAGAGGAATCGCGTATCTACTGCACAGTTGGAGCAGCTAGTATATTGCCACTGCAACTTGCGCCTTTTGGAGAGCGGAGGTCATACAGCAGATGTGCGACAGGTCAACATTGACCACATTGACATAGAGAAGGTCCATGAGATGCCTACTATACCTTCAGAGGAGTTGGACCTTTACAGCATGTTATATCAGGAGTTGACCGAGCCACAGCATCAGGCTCGCTCCCAGAGACGTACTCGATCACGAGCCGTAGCATTTGCAGGGGCCTCTACTAGTTCCGCTCCACATGGTAGAGAGGATGAGGATGAGGATGAGGATGAGCCTGATGAGGATGAGTTTTCATCAGATACTGAGTCAGATTCTGATGATTGACTCTTGGACTGACTTATATTTGTATATTTATTTGGACATGTCACATGAGTCATGACTCATGACTGATGAGTAATTGATCAGTCATCAGTGGTTATGGACATTGGATATGTATTTATGACATCAGACATTATGATAGTATGATTGTCTTGACTCTTGACTTTTATTTTGACTCTTTGAGATGACTCATGTACCTAGATTTTGCATTATAATTGATTATTGTATTTTGTGGCATGTGCTCATTGCTCACTTCCAAGTTCCATCTCCATTCTTGTCACTTGAGTATTTAAGTTTTAAGGGTGATTTGTGAATTTATTGAGTATTCCTATGAAGTTTGAAATGTGATCTATATTAAAAGTTAATGTGCATTCACATTGTGATCAAATTTCTAAGTTGAAATGAAGGTCAGGTGTCGACGTCAAATGATCTATATATGAAATGTTTAAACGTTGATATATAATGCTTATGTGTGTTTTTGCATATATTAAAGCATTTATAAGAGGATTTATACAATTAGGGTATTGAAAATCTAAAAAAATAATAAAAATTTGATTAAAAAAATTGAATTATAGGCAACTTTATCGCAACTTTAGGTTCGCAACTTCATCACGTTGCTAACGCGTTGCTAACGCGTTGCCTACGACGTTGCCATCCCGTTGCTAACCACACTGAGATGAGGGTTTGCTGATTATCAGTTTTAGACTGATCCTTCCTCTTTCTGTCACTCATATTCACTCTTCTATAACTTATCAGGTCATACATCTTATATATATTCAGATTTCTGTCCATACATCTGAATATGTTTGATACATTTGTACATTCACTCATCCATCTATTTCCGTTCACATAGAGTGGTTGAGAGTTTTGCTCCCACATTGTAATTTGAACATTTGTATATATGATAGTGTGAGTAAGCAGTGGCTTACGTAACACTTTACACATGTTGTCTAATCTTTCTCTATCTTTGTCTGATCATTTGTATGATTAAGTGTGGTATGTTCATGTTTTGTCAATATTGGAAGATTTCTGAAATTTATGTTGTAGATCCTGGACCTATGGAACTTGGACCTTTGATTTAGTTATGAGCCTACTAAATTTCCAACATTTGGTTTCAGAGCTTTAGGGCTTTGGTATAGGCTCTCAGATTCCCAAATTCTCAAACTTCCAGGTTTACAACATATGATTTAAGAGCATCTTCTAACATTTGACATTTGACATACACACTTAATCTTGATGAGTAGAGATTTGAGAATTAGACAATTCAGTCACATGTTTATTCATCGGTGTGGAGTATGACGTTGATGATCTGTTCGCAGCCGAATACTTTTGGAAGAGTATGCAAATACTTTACAAAAGTATTATTTGAAGACCAAGACTTGATGAAGAGAAGGCTACTTCAAATTCAAGGAAAAACAATGGTTTGTAGAAGATGAAGGATCCAGATCAACATCAAATCACAGGTATCAGTTTCTACTATCATATTGTCATTTGCAGATCATATCTTAGAAGAGCAGTTATGAAGAGATTTGAAGGATTGCTTTTATACACTTTCATGTTTTGAAAGTAAAAGCATTAGCTACATCAAAACAGGTATCTTGAGGTTGTTCTTGATAGTTTTGATGATCTCTTTCATGGCAAGAAAGCTTATCTAAGAAGACAAATTGGTTGAATATCTAGGTTGTTCTTGATAGTTTTGATGATCTCTTTCATGGCAAGAAAGCTTATCTAAGAAGACAAATTGGTTGTAAGTTGGTTGAATATCTAGGTACAGAATTTGATCTAGGTACTCTAGAGAGGTAATTCAACCTTCTGCCAAAAGATTGGTGAATTCAGTCATATAAGTCACATTTGAAGCAGAGTTTTGATACAGAGATATGAGGAGATGGTAAAACATGATTCTATGTTCACTTCCATTTGTATACCATGTTTGTTTTGTCTCTTACTCTTAGCACTAGAGGAAGAGAAAAGCTCATTTGAAGAAATTAAGAGTGCTTGCTACTTAGATGAAGAAAACAAAAGGAATGGAAGAGAAGTTTGAAGATGTTGACATCATCATCAGGTGGAAGAAAGATGCAGAAGAAGAAAGTCCAACATTTCCAAAGGGAAAGTAAGACTTCCTTTTCTCTCATATTTTCCATATACTTTTCCTATTTTATCCTCTACATCCAAAGACAAGTCTACGAGAATATCTTGTGTTAAAGAAGAAGCAGTTTCTTGTTTTGCATGGTACTTGGTCATGTTTTAGTAGGTTTTGACAAAGAATTGCATTGAGAGAAAGAAAAGCGGAAGATATTCTAGACAGCTTATATGTTTTGACTCATATGTGTATGAGTTATGTATAAGTTGAAGATTTTTTAAGCAGGGAGCTTATATGTTCCCTCAAAGAATTCTTGGGGTATCAATACAGAGCTACTTGGTATATGACAAGTTGCAGAGAAGTATATTTCTTCTTTATCTAACTCTTGAGGTAAAAAAAATATTTGTCGAAGATGTTGAAGACTCGAAGTGAGGTTTTTGGTTTGGAAAAGTTACCTCAAATTGTATTTTCAAACTTCAGAAAATTCAGATTTTTTATGTACCAGTCATATGGAGAATCTACTTTCTTTGATTGTCTAGATTTTTGGATACATGCTTGTATTCAAAAAGGTGTTCCAATTCAGATCCTATCACTTGATTGAGAAGTGGAGTTAGCCAAAGAAAGTCAAGTAGATACTATCACATTTCACCCGGGTAGAATATGAAGATATGAAGTATCAACTTACAGCTTTTGGAGTTCTCAAGGTAAGAGTTTGTCCACTTATGTTTCATGAAGGAGTTGCAGATTCTTGGAAAGGATTTGGTTAAAAAAAAGTTTTACAACTTTATGTGAGAAGCATGGACACTTAGAGACATTCAAGTAATAAAATCAAACATTCAGTCATGAAGGTTTGATGAGAGCAAATTCTACATAGGTATTTTGTTGGAAAGATCTTGATAGATCTTGTATGATCTTGGATGATCTTGAATGATCTTGAATGATCATGAAAGATCTTGAGTATTTATGAGTCAGTTGTCTATCCTTTGTTTGTGAAGATTCTTAACATTGGAAGAAGTAAGTCAAAGATTCAGATTCTATCAGATTAGTGTTGCAGAGGAATAGAAAAAGATACTTGTTATGTTGCAGAAGGTTATGAATCCTAAAATGCTTTCAGCAAGGTTTTGTTGCAGAGGAATAGAAAAAGATACTTGTTATGTTGCAGAAGGTTATGAATCCTAAAATGCTTTCAGCAAGGTTTTGTTATGTTAGAATAAGCTAACCTTATTCTACAATATGGGAAGCTGAAGAGTTACAATGAAAGCTATTGGCAACTGCAGTGCTAATAAAAGGGTTCAAATATTTTGTTTCAAGACACAGGTATTGATGATATGATAGCAATGCCAAATTATGAAAAATCAGATTTATGAAGGAAGACGTTCCAGATTTCATAAAGTCTTATATATTTGAAGAATTCTGGATACTAGTGTTAAATCATCCAGGGGGTGATGAAACATGAAGACTTATTTTTAGCCATATTTGAAAGAATGCAGAGTCATATCTATAAGAATTCCAGGTATTCTTATATCAGGTATTCCTATATTTCCTTTGTCAGCTTCTCTTTATGTTCAAGCTTTGAAAGAAAAAGGAAGAAGGAGAATGTCTGGAGAAAGTTCCTGTTAGGTGTTCCTGTTCAGGAGAAGGTTCCAGAATTCTATTGAAGAGAAGCTTGATATTTTAGAGAGGTATGTTTTCAAAAGTACGCACATTTATGTTTATACCAGATTTTGAAGGAAAGAGGTATGAAGGACTTACAGATAAAACAAGGAAGAAAGACATGATGACATCATAGATATGAAATTTTGATGAGACTCATGAGTTGAGTTGAGTTGACTTGACTTGAGTACAGTCAGAGATACCTGTAGTGTTCATAATACACTAAGTTGTGAGTTGTCAGTCACAAGTTCCAGGATTCAGTTCCTGATTTTGTTTAGTGTATTTACATGACACAACAGAAATACGTTGAGAAACTTTTCATAAGGTAAATGCAAATATGTGGATCCTAGTGTATGTTTTCACGTTTGAGAAGACAGGAGATAGTAGGTTCAGAGTCAGTACTTGCTACATTTGTTGTCAAGCAAATGATTGCTTGATGAGTACACTATTGGATATCTAGTTTGCATATTTTCTCAAGTATTATGGTTCATATTCAGCAAGTTCAAGTATTTGAAGTTTGAAGGAAAGTCAAATTGATTTTCTCCCTAACATATTGATAATGGACCTCTATGTGTTTGGTCCTAGCATGATGAATTGGATTTATAGAAAGATGAAGTGATCTTGATTCTTATGTAATTGAACCACGATAGACTAAACATCCATACTTGCAACTTATTGTACAGGCATCGGGCAATTAGCACTACTTTGAATGCAAGTGATTCGCTCACCTTTGAATCACAAATGATTAGCTCATCTTTGAACCACAAATGATCAGCTCACCTTTAAGTTACAAATGACTAGATCACCATAATGCTGAGAAATCAATGCATATTATCACTTGAACCTACGTACTTTCTGTAGACCTAATATTTCCTATCAGACAAGCTAATCAGAGTTTTTAAAAGGATACCTGCATTGTGATAATAAATCACCTTTTTTTTAGACAATTTCAAAATTCACTATTGAGCTTTCCTTCATTGTGAATGTGTTTAGAACATAGGGTTCTCGTAATCCTTTAAAACTTCTCATCGAATCTACTATCCTTCTTTCCTCGATACCTTCCTAATTTTCCAAAATTTTCTAGTAACACTCTTTTGTGTTTCAAAACAATATTATTTCGTCTCCCAAGAATGCAGAATGATGAATTCCGTTCGGCTCAGCATTGTCAAGGCCAGAAAACTGCTATTACCACTGCAAAAAAGAAACTAAGCCTAAAGTTTTTGGCACAAAAGGATTACATCCAACAGGAAGTACTGCAGCCTCCATATAGGATATTTCCATTGCCTCATATGCATTCACAATGTGGAGAACTTGTTAACCAACTTTAGTCATCTCCACTTTTTGATGATGGATGAACACCACACAGAGAATTTGTTCTTATTACAACAACTTTAGAGCTACTTGAGTTGCACTAATGAGCTCGATGAGAGATTCAGATGTCATAAACAGAGATACAAAGATCAACAAAATTTTTAAGAACATTGTTGGATGTAATCCTTTTTGGCACAAAAGGATTACATCCAACAGGAAGTACTGCAGCCTCCATATAGGATATTTCCATTGCCTCATATGCATTCACAATGTGGAGAACTTGTTAACCAACTTTAGTCATCTCCACTTTTTGATGATGGATGAACACCACACAGAGAATTTGTTCTCGTTACAACAACTTTAGAGCTACTTGAGTTGCACTTATGAGCTCGATGAGAGATTCAGATGTCATAAACAGAGATACAAAGATCAACAAATTTTTTAAGACCATTGGGGTGAAGAAAAAAAATGCAATAACACGTCGAAATATGGCTGTTCCTAAAAGAACTGCGAACTCACGCGTCTCAAAAAGGGAAGCTCAAGTTTTGATTAAGACGAGCAACACGGTTGTTCCATACCTCCGTTGGGCTTCAACACCCCATACTCGTATTTGACGGTCATACACAGCTGCCTCTTGTTCAGTCAGTGCCTCAACTGCTACTTCTTCCATCGGACAAACTCGCACAACAGGTTAATTGGTTCTCCCAATATCAGTGGCAAATTCACAGGAAAACACTGATGAGAGATTCCTGCATTTTCTGAAGGGTCTTCAGCTTGAACAATGAAAACTAACGTTGCACTTAAACATGCAACAACTATGCTCCTCGCGGTCCCCTTTTTTCGTTTTTTTTCATAAACGAAGTTCGATCTTGCCATCTACTCTTCCTTTTAGCTTGAATTAATTGAATTAAGTGAGGGGCATAACATGCATGGAACCCTCCTAATCCACACAAGCAAGCATTGTATGCTTAGCAGTCAGTAGAAATGAAAAATATTGAATGTTTACTAAGGTTATAGATGAGATAGGAATAGTGATAAAGTCAGACTAAGAGGCTAGTTTCAATATGTTGTCCCCTAAGGCTTACACTATATAGGAAGAGTCCTAAAGTCACACAAAGAGACGAGTTTCAATATGTGGCAATGAACATGGCCCTTTCCACCAACAAAAAAATTCAACAAGAGTGCCCGAAGGCCAATAATCCCCTAAGGAAAACTCTCTTATACATCTCACCACTACAAGTGAATGAGGAATGTCCTACCAACACATCCCACAAGACTTGAACCCATGTCCCTCACAAAAGGGCCAAGTAATTTAGCCATTCAATTTAGCCTTGTTGGATATTCATTTTCTTACTTCTTAAGTTCTTTGTTTTTTATTTTGAACATATAGCTTTGGGGTTCACCACCCACGTAGTGGACTACAACCCATTTGCAAGTGATACATAGAGTTTGTCAACATATAGTTTGTTGAATCAATCAACTAACTTCATGATCAATTTTTTTTTTTTTTAAGTAGCCCTATCAAGCCTTGAGGTCAAAACTGAGCTCATATTCAAAATCTTAAATCCTTTGGGCCCCAAATTGAGACTAGCAAGTTAAAGCACCACCAATTTTAACTCGTGTTATATACCATTCCAACCAAAATGCCATTTGGCAGTGATCAAAGACTATTGTTGTGAAAACTCCAAGCTAGAAGATAATGTCCAACGAGAGAGAGTGAGTGTATGTATCCACCCATCGAACTCCACCCCTTTATATACCAAAGGTCCAAGGGGTGCATGTCATAGGACTCTTCCATGTATCCGTCCAAATATCCCTCATGTTGACACTTTCACAAGGCTAGTCACATGACTTCTATTTCAGTTGAAGCCTTCCCTTCACATACAAGTCAAGGTGGCACTTAGGAGAAGCTTCTCTTATGTCTAAGGTTGTCATACCTTAGGATAACAAATCCTAAGGAAAAATTCATTCAATTGAGGCTTCACATTTTCATCCTCGACAATGTGTGTTGGTATATTATGTGGAATATTCCTTCATGCACCATGATTCGTCTCATATCTTCAAATAAATCTTTAGCTACTTGTACTTTTTGATTTTGCAATCCAACTACATATGATGTTCAAACAAAACTTTTCTTCTAAGTTATTGATCACAAGGTACACATACTTTTCCTTTATATAATAGATATTCATCTTGAATACTATAGTGTCTAAACTTATATTCACATGACAAGTTTTTACCATGGTTCAAAGCCTTCTTCCATGCTTCCCTAAAACTCATAGCTTCTTGATACTTAGCTTCCATTTATTCTACTAAGTCATTGGAAATTTGTATGAAACTCAGAGAATTCAACATAGGCATACAACTTAAAGCATTTGCAAATATATTGAATTCACCTCTTTGATATTTAGGTTCATAATCCAATTATTGAAGTATCTCAAACCATCTAACTTTTCTACCTATTAACTCGGATTGGGTTGCAAATCATTTGATACTTGGTTGATAAAAAACAATGGTTACTTTGGTGTCAAACAAGTAATGTCTCCACTTTTTTTGAGCATGCAAAATAGGTAGAATAATTTTGTTAAGTTGAGTTTAGCTTTTGGCTTTGAAAAGAAATTGGTAGACCATTCTGATTCATCATAGCTCCAATTGCTAAATCACTAGCAATTGGATCTATTATTTGTAGAACTGAGGCCGAAGCTAAGTCTTGCTTAAGTCGTTCCATACTTTCAGCCTCTTCCTTATCCAAAGTAAGGATTTTAGGCTTTCCCTTAAGTTTCTCAAATAAAGGGATTGAAATCTTTGCGAATTTTGGCACAAAATTTCTATAACATCCTACTAACCCTAGAAAAACTTTGAAGTTATGTAATGGATTTAGCGTGGATCCAGTTAAGAATAAATTGGACCTTTTCAAGATCAACTTGAATTCCTCTCTGAGATATAATATGACCAAGATATCTGATTTCTATTGAAAAGAATTTCACACTTAGCTTCCTTTCCATATAGTTTATTTTCTCTTAGAACTTGGAAAATGTTTTCCAAATTTTATAGATGGGAAGTTGTATCTTGACTATAGACAAGAATGTCATCAAGGAAGTCAACTACAAATTTTCCTAACTAAGGGCTTAGGATTGTGTTCATCAAAGTTAAATGTAGCAAGGCCATTTGTTAGTACAAAAGGCATGACAAAAATTCAAAATGCATGTATTTGGTTCTAAAAGTTGTTTTGGAAGCATATTCAAGCTTAATCTTAATTTGGTGATATCCTCGGCAAAGATCAAGCTTTGAAAATATCGTAGCTCCTTTTAGTTGATCAAATAAATCATTTATTTGGGGCATTAGATATTTCTTATTTATTACAATTTTGTTCAAAGCTCGATAATCAATAGACAATATCATTATCCCATCATTTTTCTTAACCAAAAGAATAGGTGCTTCCCAAGGTGAATGATTAAGTTGAATGAATATCTTGTTTAGGTATTGCATCATTTACATCAATTGTATGTATCATATAAACTTCCACTTTCTAATTATTTACACAAGTTTGTTTAGTTCCATAATTGAAATCAAGGGGGTACTTCGTACATCATGTCCCCCTTGAATCAAGTAATGGATTCCACTCCTTCCAAAATTCAAAGTATTCAATAGGTAACTAGTTTTAAGAGATCTTCTTAGAGCCAAAGTCACTCCCTACCCAACAACGCATTAGTTTTTTCCATATGCATGATTTGTTTATCAAGTTTATTTTTATATCCTTGGAACTCAAATTTGAGACCAGATATCATAGTGTCCCATACTTTCTTATGTTGCCCTTCCATCATGGACATTGTATATTGATGTGGAGGCTCCTTTTGGGGAAATTTTAATCTCTTCACCAGTGAGTAGTTCAGAAGGTTGTGGGTGGTGGAGTCATCTACCATGAATCTGGCCCTTTCCCCTCTATAGCACGCATGGAGCTTGACTAAGTCATGCAGTCCAAATTGATTTTGGACCCACATAGAATCAGACAAACAACATTAATGCATTCAGTCTTTGTGTAGGACTTCCAATTTTTTCCATCCTTTACTATTTTCAATGCTTAAGGTTTGGAACAGGTGGAGTGCTACCTTTTCCTTCCCTTTCTGCTCATAAGTGGCTTTCTCTTGCACCTTTACAGTATATTTTTTTTTTAAATCTCCTAGGTTTAATCACTTAAAGCAAATATTTTCATTCTTTGCTTTCTCCCAAACTTCATGTTCAAGTCTTGGTCGTGAAAATTAAGGAATCTTGAAGTCTTCTCTTTTGAAAGTGCCTAACGCTTTTATTTTTCTTGATAAGATGAAGTGGTTGTGCCCCAATCTTATCATGATCTTCATAGATCTGTTCTAACTTTATGGTGTCTTCTAAACTTTTAGAGGCACTTCTCTCACTTCATGTTTAATTTGCTTATCGAGGCCACGAATGAATCCTCTAACCTTATGGAACTCATCTAAATTTTGAAGTTTGAGGGCTATTTATTAATCAATGTACAAGGAGAGGGAATATCCTTGTTGAAGGACCTTGGCCTACTCTTTCGAGTTGCATTCGTTCTCATTCTTTAGTAAGAACTCTTTTTCGAAGAGTTCTTCAAATTGATTCCAAGTTTCAAGAATCCTCTAGGATTCCTTTAAGGTCATCCACCATTTGTAGGCCTTTGATCCAAGGCACAAGCTAGTCTCTAAGAATCGATAAGCTTCAGGGGTGTTTTTTTAATTAGTGTAAGTCTTTCCATTTCTCGAGAAAGGTCAAGATTACATCTTTGTTTCTATATTTGTCTCCCCTGAAAATTGTGGTGGTTTTAAGTCTTTTGCAAAAAAAATACTTCTAGACCTTAGGGAAGTAAGGCTAAGGATTTGTGGTCAACTTCTCAGTTCTACTCTCAAGAGATAAATTGCTTTGGATGGGTAGAGCATCCAATCCTTTACTCATCATTGGATTCCTTGGCCGAATCAACAAGGAACCCATCTAAGTGGGAAGGGTTTGGGTTGGACAGAACATATTCAAGATCCGCTCCATCTTCCCTTTCACTTCATTGGTAGAAGTGTGTAGGGTCCCCATTTTGGTTTGGATCTCTTTTACAATGAACATATCCACTTGGATATTACTCATCTTTTCTTCCAAGCCATTGAGTTCTTGATATATATTAACTTTTTTCCTTTTTTATCTACTTACTTTAAGAATTCCTTGTGTATACTCTACTTCTCTAGCCCCTTCATGTGGTGTATAGTCTACTTTCTATCTACATACATCTAATAGCATATTACTAGCATATGAATCTACTTCCATGAATACTTTGGAGATAGAGAGAAATGAAATAGTCGTTCCTTATTTTGAAGGAAGAGCAAATGGAAATACAAACTGAGTACTTCCTCGATTCTTCTTTGATATTTCTCTTCCAATTGTCGGATTGCACCATCTTAAACGAGTCACGACTCCACTAGTATGCCCATGATCGATGTTGATGTGCTTCGAATCATCCTTCAATCACCAAGTTTCAATATATTTCACTCTTTGTTGAGAAAAATAGTTACCAAAAGTAAGTGGTCCTAATGTGCTTGTGATTAAGGTTAAGTATGTCATTGCACGATTGTCTGATCAAGCATAGTTTCCAAACTTTAGTGAATTGATACATTGCTCGTGGAGAAGTAAAGTATCGTAATCTTTGTGTCTATAAGGAATGAATGTATGTGTATTGTTAATTCATCTCGGTAAAAGAATTGCTAACATCAATGACACTAGAGAAGCCACTTATTTGGTTCGTCTTGAGGAAAATTTAAGGAAATTCATTTTGGTTCCCTGCAAGCAAGAAATTTGATAAGTTAGCTTTTAGTGATAACTTGATTAAGATATTTTGATATTGTAAGTCGAGTCAAAGCTCTGTTGGGGATTGGAAGTGTAATTCACCACAAATGGCAACAATAATGGGTGGTGAATGATTGTTTTGTGTTTGGGTGAAAGCTATCTGTGTTATAAGACTGATAAGCATTTGTAACCTATAAGGATTCATTTAGGAATGCCAAAAATAGTTCAAAAGTGAATACCATAGGAACAAACCACTTCCATTTTTTATCCAAAACTAGAGTCATAGTATGCAAAAATACTAAAATCAAGTCTGGTGATGTCCGAAAAGCTACGATGTCAAACGTAAAAACATTAGAGATTGATCCGATGTTGTCTGGTTATCTTTTGACGTCCTCATTGCATCCATTAGAACATCTATCAATCTCCATTTCTCCATTGGAAGACATCGTCAATGCTCCTAACAAATTTCAAACACTCACACTCAACAAAGAACACTATTTTTCTTTTCACAACTTTTGGATTTCTGGATGACAAGTGAATCGAGTAACACCCAATGAAATCAACCCTTGGTATTCAAAACCTTCGATTACAATTTTGATGTATGCCTCAACAATGCTAGAGATAACTGCTAGTTACCAAGCAGAGTTATGAAGTAGAAGAATCTCATTCAGTTTAGTCCCAGAAGCATGGCAAAGGAAGATTTGATGCTACGAAGAACATTTTTTATAGGAACTTCATATGAAAAATTTGGAGATTTCCCATGTGATGACCCTCACATTCACGTATGATCCTTTGAAATTGATTATGGTGTGATGGAATATCCTAATAGTATTCCAGGCAATGATCAATGTAAAGCTCAGTTGTTCTAGTCAACACTGGTGGATCACACTACTAAATGTGCCACTAAGTTGGAGCTAACCCATTTGTGTACGTATGTAGCATTCAGAGACACATTCCCTACAAATACTTAGGAAGAAGAAAACCCTTGCCCAAAATTTTAACTTCTTACAAAGTAATAAACAAAAATCATAGTAGAAAGTTCAAGATTATGCCACAATCATTAAAACCCATTTACATTAGATTCCGATAGATAATGCTCTTCTTATGGATGTAATTACACAATGGTTCATCAACACTCTAACCCCTCAATTATGATGGATCATGATTATTAGATGCATTGGAAATATGACTTTGGAGGTAGTGATGGACATGGCCTTACAGCTAGAGCACATAGTCGAAGGATTTGCAAAAGATTTTGAATGGTTGCCCACCAAGTCAATTAAAATAAAGCACGATGAATTGATGAAGCATAATTTTTATCCAAAATGTCATGATGTTGGACCTATAGCATCTAATTGTGCTCTAAATCAAGTTTCTTGTGCTATTTGTCATTGTCTAGACCACTCCATTGAAGCATGTTTGTATAATGCTAAAAATTTAGCCAAACTAACACTAAATGCATAATTTAGGATTTGATGGAACCATCAACTAGTTATGTCCCACCACATTAGAGAACCATGATGTATTATCCATCGTTGCATCCGCACAACAATTAGGGTTATGTAAATAATAGGTGGACTTTTGGAAATATCAATCTGGTAGTGCAAGATATCCCCATGAGATGCCATTTCTATGGGGAATTGGGGCATATCAAAAGACAATGTAAAAAAGCTCACAAGTATGATAAACAAAAGAAGGAGCAACAGAACCTAATGACAAATATAGTAGTCATCATGCCGACCAAAATACAAGCTACGACTATTCAAAGCAGGTCGAGCAAAACATTGCAACCAATATCTGCAATTTCTAAAATAGGTTTTATAGAACAATAAAGAATGGCTTCCAAGTCGATCACTTGGGTTGTAGAAGAAAGACCCATTTTTCCTCAGCTAGTGCCCATTATGATACAAGATTCTACAAAATGTAGAATATTACAACTCCTAAAGAAGTAAAAGAATACCACATTAAATACTTGGAAAATGTTGTCGCAAGCATCAATCACTATTCCCTTAAGATAGCTACTCACTATAGTCCTGGGAGTCTATGAACAACAATACCTTCAACCAAAAACAACAACTGCAATCATTCAACCAAAACCTGACATGACCAGTGACCATGTTGTCCTCTTGATCATTGTATGGCACCCAAAAAAATCAAAAGTATTAATTGATAGAGGTTCAAGGGTCAACATAGCCACCAAAGCTCTATGCACCCAGATGGGATGGACTAAGATTGAATCGATGAAATTCTTTGTTTGTTTGGTTGATCAATCTCGTGTCCATCCGGTTGGATTAATAAGGGATATCTCTATATCATTGCAATGACTCATGTTTTACATGACTTTTGTAATTCCTAGCTTACCTGATTCCAGTTTAGATTATAATCTCCTTTTTGGATGACTGTGGCTAAGATAGGCCAAAGAAATGTAGGATTGTTCTTCCCACCAACTAACATTTAAATACAATAATTTAAAATATTTGGTTCCCCTCGATAATTTGGCGTCTTGTGAGTGTCATCACTTATCACAGATTGTCAAACCAATCAATATGCTAGAAGGCTTAAGCGATTACAAGGAAACAACTTTTTTGGAATCCATTAAGGATTGTTGACTTGTAGTATTTATTAGACCATTGGGCACCTAATGCTTGCACTATACAAGCCACCATCGAAACAATTAGCATACCACCTGAAAATACTGTAGAAGCTACACAAAAGGACAAACTAGCAAATGAATTTAATTGTATACTTGTGCACTAGACAATGGACTAGAAAAATGTTGAATGTCGATTTCATTCAAGAATCGACAAACATATGTCTCAGAGGAAAAAATAACAGTTTACAACCTAGGGGGTGAGATAACCCCAAACCTATAAAACTATGTGCCTCCCTGCCAAAGGAGTTTTGATAATCATTAATCAATTTACCTTCAATAGTTTTCAAATGTTTTTGCTTGGGATTACTAGGATATAAAGCAATATTAGGTGCACCTGCCCCCAAATCTCCAAAAGAGGTCCTTTGCTTTTTTGGGACAAATTAGATGGAATGGTCGCTACTTACACTTTCTTGCCCATTTAACTACTCCCATTAATTTGCTCGAGAATGTTCCCCCTTGGGAATTCCAATGGACATCAGAATGTCAAACTACCTATAACCACTTGAAAACATTTATAACAAATAGGCCCCCATCTTACAAGCTCCTAACTAGGATCAACCATCCCATGTTTTTGTGGATGTCTTGGATGTTTTCATTAGCAGCATCCTGATGCAGGTCTCAAACAAATGGTACCGACCTATGTATAATGCAAGTGGATTTCTTGACCCTTTCAAAAAGGATTGTTAAGTTATCAAACAGGAGTTTCTTGGTCTCATTTATTCTATGAAGATTTTTTGTGACTATCTATTAGGCAAAAGGTTTATATTTAATGTTGACCATTTTGCCCTCACCTATGTAGTTTGGCAATAGAACCTAGTCAATCACTAAGTTGGATGGGTTCTTTTACTACAAGAATTTGATCATGATGTTGTCCATTATCCTAACTCCTCTCATGTGTTTGTTGATTTCTTGTCTTGCCTCGATTTTAGAGAAGGTCCTACTAGTATAGATGATATTGGCCCTAGTATCTATGATGTGCAACCCACTCAACCTCTACCTCATTGGGTTTCAGTCAAGTCATACTATGATATCCTTTTCTAGTTCCTCACCATCGAAATTCCACTTGAAATTTTATCTACGTCCACTCTAAAGGATTAATCTAGTACAATGGATAGTTATATTATCAAGATCTATATGAAGCTTGGCTTTGGTATTTGCTTTATTATGAAGTTACTTCGATCCTCACTCTAGCACATAAACATCGATTGACGGACACTTCTCAACCAATCTCACCCTTTAGAAACTATTGCAAAGCGGTCTCTGGTGGCCCATTATCCACCACAATACTCATCATTATGTAATTGTCTATGATCCTTGTTAATGAGCTAGCCAACCATTGCCATCTCAACATTTCTCTTTATAGACACTCATGCCACTTGAACCCTTTCAAAAATGGGGCCTGGATTTCATAAGGCCCATAATGCCACCAGTCATATCCACCCAAAATAGGTATATCCTGACTTGCACGGACTACGCTACATGATGAGCCAAGGCTTGGGTAGTGAAACATGCAATGGGCATGGTGGTTTCTCGTTTACTAACCCATGATGTCTTCTCATGATTTTTTGCCCTCCCTTAGAAATTGTGTCGTATAGGGGTACTCATTTTTCCAATGATCTCATTACTACATTAACTGATGACTTTAATATTAAATTCCACAAGTTTAGTACTCCATACTGTCTGCATGCAAATGGATTGTCCAAAAGTACTAACAAAACTCTACTAACTATGCTAAGAAACTCATTCAAGATTTTTCAGAATGATGGGATCAATTATTACATTCTAATTTATGGGCCAATCACACCACGTATAAAGTTGCTACAAGGTTTACTCCTTTCAAATTAGCTTACAACTTGGAGGCCATTGCACCCATGGGAATTGTAGTTCTAAGTCTCATAAGTGGTTTTGACTGAAAAATCTTATTGACGAACTCTATATACTCTTGATTGGATGTCCTTAGAGAGCTTGATGAAGATTGTTTTGAAAGTTTCCTCCTTATGCAAGGATTGCAAATTCATGAGAAATGGACTCACGACTAGTATCCCAAAACCCCTATCTTCTATAAATATCACTTAGTTCTCTTGTACAGTACCAAAGTTGACATAGATTCCAACAATTTTAAAGTTTGGTGGTTTGGACCATACCATATTTTGACGTGCCTGAGTCTGGCCACTTTTAAGTTAGAAATTTTGACTGATCAACCACTATGACTGGGCTCAAAACTCCAAACTTTATGACTACGTGATTTGTTGCCTACTCGGAGTACATACAATTAATGTCATTGCTACCCCAAAGGTATATACCAGTTTTGGTTCGCCAATATAAGCATCTCAAAGTCTGCTACAGGTTTAGCAGAATTCGTTTGGCCAGTTCCATTCAACTTTTTGAGATACAATCAATTTTTTGCATCAAGGTATTTTAGTCACCGGCCATGGCTGAAAGCAGTGATGTATTCCATATGTTGGTTGTTGAGGATAAGTTGGATGGTACCAACTACCCATTGTGGGCTTATATGATGTGTCATGTATTGGTCACAAAAGGACTGTGGAATATTGTGCAGGGTGTTGAAAGACGTCCTGTTACACCTGTGAATACAAGTACTACAAATACAGGTGCTGGAGCTGACAGAGATGGTGTCGAAGATGATGATATTCTACACATTCCTGTTTGTGTTGCTATTTTTTTTGCACCTACTGCAGAGCAAATTCGTTGGGATGGTAGAGATGCTCAAGCACATGCATTGATAGCTTTGTCTATCAAACGTGCTATTATTCCTCATGTTCGCTCTTGCAAGATAGATAAGGATGCTTGGGAGACACTTACCACATTGTACCAGGCTAGGAATGAGGCTCGTGTCGCTTACCTCCGAAAACAATTGGAGAGTGAGCACATGAATGAAGGTGATTCTATGGACAATTTTCTCAAAAAGATGAAGGATTTGAAAGAATAGTTTGATGAAGTTATACCAGATAGCTCACTTGTGTAGACCGCTCTGAATGGTCTTCCTGACTCATATCAGAGTTTTGCTTCTACTCTTCGTTTGATGATGAAAGGCAATCCAAATGCCTTGTCATTTGAGGAGTTAATCTCTGTTTTGTTATAGGAAGACCACTCTAGGCAGAACAGGTCTATTATACATGTTGCAGATCAAGCTTTCCTGGCTAGTCAAAAGGGCAAAGGTAAATGGAGCTCTTCTACTAGTAAGCAAAAATCTGCAAATGCTTCACATTCGAAGAAGGAAGACAAAGATGAGAAGAAATCAGAAAAGCAGAAATTGTTCTGCAAATATTGTAAAGCAAATGATCATGTCATCAAGAGCTATCCAAAACTGGCTACTAAAGAGGCAAAGAAGAAAGAGGTCAGAATAGTTGTTGCAAAGGCCTCTACACCGAAAACAAAGTATGCTAATCTTGTGCAAGAAGAAGAATGGGTGTTTACTACTATTTGTAGTTTTGACCCATCTTCTCATGAGAAGTGCATGTCTGCAGTAGACTCAGATGTTTGGTACTTTGATAATGGGGTGATCAAACATATTACCTACCAGTGCAGTTTCTTCTCTTCACTCGAGCCTGCCCACTACAGGGAATAATGTTACATGTGCCAACAACTCCTCCTATCCTGTTATGGGAGTTTGTAAGATCATTTTGACTACTATTGATGGTAGTTTTTTCACTTTGTGAGATGCTTTGTTTATGCCAGGGATCAAGAAAAATATGTTATCAGTTTTTGCATTAGCCAAGATTGGCTTGGTTGTGAAATTTGTTGATGACAGATGTACAGTTCATGATCTATCAAATGTCGACATCATTATTGCTTTTGGCATTTCATGTCATGGGTTGTATAAGCTCATAGACTATGAAAGATCTATAAATGATTTGGCATGTGTAGTACATGATTCTCACGCTATGTCAGATGCAAAGCTTTGGCATGCATGCTTTGGTCATCTGAATTTTGCTAGTTTGCTATGCTTGTAGAAATCTAAAATGGTGTCCTCTTAGCCCAAACTTGAGGCACCTAGAAAACATGTTTGTGAAGGCTATATTTTGGGCAAAATGTAGCATTCTTCCTTTCCAAAAGATGGTTCAGTTCGGGCTACTCAGAAATTGCAGCTTGTACATAGTGATGTCTATGGTCCTATGCAGACACCTTCTTTTGGGAACTATCTTTATTTTTTGACTTTCATTAATGATTTTTCCAGGCATGCATGGGTATATTCATTGAAGGCAAAGTTCGAAGTGTTTATGTGCTTCAAACAGTTTTTGGTTTTGGCTGAAAATCTTTCAGCATGTAAAAATGGCACCCTGCGTTCTGATCGAGGGGGGGAATATATGTCTTCTGACTTTAATGCATTTTTGGTTGAACGTGGGATAAAACATCAGTGTACAATGCCATATACACCTCAATAGAATGGAGTTGCTCAATGAAAGAATAGGTCACTCATGGAGATGGCGAGGTGTATGGTCAAGAGTCAGGCTTTACCACATAGTTTTTGGCTTGAGGTTGTCATGTGTGCAGCATATGTACTCAACAGGTGTCCCACTAAAGCGCTACAATCTATCACTCCATATGAGGCTTGGCATGGTTGCAAGCTATATGTTGCTCATTTTCATGTTTTTGGTTGTCTGGCATATGCATTAGTGCCTGAACATCATCACAAAAAATTGGATGATAAAGCAGTAAAATGTATTTTTGTTGGGTACAATTCTAAAAGTAAAGGCTATCGTCTGTATCATCCATAGACTAAATGCATTCTGGTTAGCCGTGATGTTGTTTTTGTGGAAGATGCTATTCAGCCATTGCTTTCATGTACTAAGGAGACATCTGTTAGCTCCAAAGACATGTATGATACTTTGCTGCCTCTTTTTACAGGTGGACAATCTAGTGCTGGTCCAAATGAGGAAACTTCTTAGCCTTTGTAGGTTTCATGTGATGATGCAGATCATCCCATTTTTTATGCAGATTTACATGATGCACTTGTTGATGAGAGAGCTGATATTGAGCAGGCAAAAACTATGCCAAAATGGTTGGTGCAGACCTTGCATGACAGCAAATTAGATGCACCTCTGTAATATCGTACTTGGTCGGGCTCTCATAGTGCCTCTTTAGATCAGATTGATATGTTATGGCTTCATCTACTATTTGTGATGATAATGAGCCTGTTTCATTTGAGGAAGCACAACATTCAGAAAATTGGATGGTTGCTATGCAATCTGAATATGATGCTATAATGAAGAATGGTACCTGGTCTTTATGTGACTTGCCTCCTGGCAAGAAGGCCATTGGCACAAAGTGGGTATACAAGCTAAAGCATAAACCTGATGGAGCAGTTGACAGGTATAAGGCCAGGCTTGTTGCAAAGGGTTATGCGCAGGAAAGAGGCATTGATTTTTATGAAACCTTTGCTCCTACTTGTCAAATGACTACTGTTCATAGCATCTATGCACTTGCAGCTCATCATGGTTGGAATGTACATCAATTGGACATTAAAATAGCATTTCTAAATGGTGACTAGCATGAAGAAGTGTATGTTTTTCAGCCCCGTGGCTTTGTGCAAAAATGGCATGAAAACCATGTGTGCAGGCTAAAGAAGGCATTATATGGTTTAAAGCAAGCACCACGTGCTTGGTACGAAAATATACATGCCTATCTGATTGCACATGGTTTTGAGAATAGTCCAATTGAAAGCACCTTATATGTTAAGCGTGTAATGATGTGCTTCTGATCATTGTGGTATATGTTGATGACATGCTGCTCACTGGTCCTCATGACATGCATATTGCTGATTTTAAGGCTGATTTGCATGCCTCATTTGAGATGTCTGATTTGGGGCATTTGCATCACTATTTGGGCATTCAGTTTATGCAAGTTGATGGTGGAATGGATTTGTGTCAAACGAAATGTATTGACACATTATTACAACATTTTGGCCTTGAAGACTATAAGGCTATTGCCACTCCTATGGAGACAGGTTTACGATTGAGTCTTCGTGATCTTGGAGATGCATTTGATGTTGTTCTCTATTAGCAAGTTCTTGGATGCCTGATTTACTTATGCATTACTCGGCCAGATATTCAGTTTGCTGTCTCACAGATGAGCAGGTTTATGCATTGCCCAAGTGTCAAGCATTGGCAGGTGGTTAAGCACATCTTTCGCTACTCGAGTGGTACCCGTCTACTTGGATTGTTTTATCCCAAGGGGGGATCACTACCGCCAAATTTGCATGCTTTTTCTAACAGTGATTAGGCTAGTTGCTATGACATTCGTGTGTCCACTAGTGGTCTTTGCTTCATGCTTGGTAGCTCATGTATATCTTGGTTGAGCAAGAAGCAACCTACTGTGGCCACTTCCAGTTGTGAGGCTGAGTATAGGGAAGCTTTCACAGCAACTGTTGAGTGTGTGTGGCTCAGATGCCTTATGGCTGATTTGGGTGTTGGTCAGTCTTCTGCCACCACCATCTTCACTGAGAGTCAGAGCACATTGGCAATTGCGAGGAACCTTGTGTTCCATGCTCGCACTAAGCACATTGAGGTGCATTATAATTATGTTGGGGAGAGGTTATCTGCTGGGGAGATCAGCTTGGCATATGTGGCCATGCAGGAGAACATTGCAAACCTTTTCACGAAGGCTCTACCTAGGGAGAAGTTTGAAGCTTTCTGCAAAGATTTGGGCTTACTTCCTTTTGTGGATTGATTCCATATAGCTTGGCACTTCCTTATACATGAGTGCGAGATCCTTGTTCACCGCATCACTCCCCGTGGGGATTTGTTGATATATTTAGGTAGTGATGTGTGTGAACACTCTAGGACCACCGTAGCACTTTTTTCCCTCTTTAGGTTGTTTTTCCCCCCCGGCTTGTATATATGCCTATTGCCCTAATGGGCTACTTATCTTTGTACATTCTAGTGGCAATACATTCAATATTGTGTGTTGTGCTCCAAGCTTCTTCTTCTTCCTTGTGTTGTTTGCGTGCTTCTGCAGACGTCTAACTCCAACAAGTTTTGCAAGTAGCACAATCATCTACCCCACAAACTCACAATGATGACATCATTGTGTTGATCTTCAAACGTGCTTGCAAGTGCCTGCTACAGGTAATGCCACCACTTTCATCTCAACATGCATTGTCTCAACAACAACTGTTGGTGCAATTCACAAGCCTACACATTTGGCTTGAAGGATGCCTTGAAGTCCATACACATATGGAGAAGCATAGGAACAAATGCTAGTGGTTAATTACCACTTACTTCTTTGTAAAAGATAGTTTTGACTTTGGAATCTTTGTAAACACCTACCAAAAGGAATTCATGGAAAAAGGTTAGCTTTGATTGATAGAATATCTCCTAGGATATAGGAGCTTGATCATAGGGAGCCAAAAGTTTGAATTTGAATTCAAATTTTTACTTAATCACTATAAAAGTGATCATCAAAAAGTTGTGGTTAGAACTCATCACTCCCGAGCTTCTCATTACTGTTTCTGAGTGTGTGTGAGGCTTACACTCTAGCCCACACCTATCTACACCATTAGGCAATGATCTTTATGCCAATGGTATTGTATACAAGTGTTCATTAATACATATATCTTCATTGTTCATTTCTGAGTTCTCTACTATACTACTTGAAAGTCTGTCAACTTGTGGAGAGCATATCTCAGTCATTTCTCCACCAAATTCAAAGATCTAAAGCTTGATGGAACCAGCTCAAAGTTATCTATTTGCTATCAAAATTTGAAGAGATTCTATTCAGCCATTTCAAAGAAAAGCGCATCGAGGTGATGATTGGTCAAAGTCTGCAACAGTCCTAAAAAATTGGGGTTAAAGGTTTACTTGCTAAATTGATTTCTCTGAGCATAGTTGATCTTTTTATATCATTACACTTGGAATAGTTAGATTGCTAAGCTAATTAGATACCCCTAAGGGGAATTTTTCCAGTTCCTTCTGTGCTGGTCATATTGAGCAAAAGATCGAGCAGGTGTCAAGACATAAATAGAAGGTTTTCTTGAGATCTTGAGGTTCAAAGTTATCTGTTTTGATTCAATCTTTACATACAACATTTCCAAAGTACATAGGCCATTTTATGGTGTCATTGGAAAGCTAAGGAGGTCCACTTGTCAACTCTGAAGCATCAAAGGGCTGGTACAAAGCAGGATTTTGTAGTAGCTACTCATTCTCTTGGAGTGTCCAGCCATCTTTCCCTACAGTGGTATCAGAGCAAACTAAGGTAAAATGGGAGATGGTTTTCCTTCCTTTATTGATAAATTGGATAGGAACAACTATCATGCCTGGTCTCTAAGGATGAAGACATACCTACAAGGAAGGAGTCTTTATGGATAGATCTCAAGAGATGAGGAATTGCCCTCATTCAAAACAAGAGGATTACCAACAAAGGAAGAACATGAAAACCTCAACACATGGTGTGCTAATGATGCATTAGCAAGGTCTTATTTACTCAAATCCATCTCTGATTTTCTTTTGCCACATATTAGGAACTGTAAGACATCCCAAGAGACTTGGGAAACCTTGTCATCTTACTTCTCTTCCAACACAAGGGCTAGAAAAAATCAGTTGTGGATTGAATTCACCACATTAAGGAAGCAACCTAAGCAAGCTATTTCAAAGTTTGTAACCAAGATTAAAGATGTAGCAGATCAGTTAGCAAGCATAGGAGAAGAAATTGAAGAAGAGCAGATTGTAAGGCAAGTGATCAATGGGATCAAAGTTGATGACAAATGGGAAAGCTTCACCACTGCCATGGACCTTTACATGGACATGCAAATTCCAGATCTTACAACTCTCATGGGACAATTGTTCACTCATGAAGAAAATCTCAACAAGAATGGAGACACATCCAAAGGTAATAACTCTTCTGCCCTATATACTAATAAAAATTCTAAAGATAAAGGCAAGAACAAGAAGGTGGAAGATGAAGGCACTACCTCCCAAGCCAACTATGTAGGGAGAGGTAGATCATCAAGAGGAAGGGGCAAAGGAGGTAAGCAAGGTAGGGGGAGATCCTATAACTCCTCACCATGCAACATTTGTGGTTTATCAAATCATACTACAGATGAGTGTTTCAGGAATTACAAGATGATCAGAGAGGAAGAGGATATCAAAGAGGTGGATACTCATAGTCAAGAGGAAGATTCAACCATCACCAAGGCTACAACAACAATTACAATGATAATTACAACAACAACTACAATGGCAATTACCAAGGAGGATTCAAATCCGAAAAGGACTACAAAAACTATACAAAAGAGCAGGATGATTCTCTTCTGATCATGAACATGACTTCAAAACCAAGTACAAATGATGACCACCTATTCTACATTGACTCAGGATGTTCAAATCATGTGGCTGGCAATGTAGCACTACTCTCTGATCTTGAGGAACCAAAAGGTAAGCATCAAGTACAAACAGGTGATGACACCAAGCACTCAATAGTTAAAGTTGGAAATGTTAAGACTTGTGATGGAAATCAGAACTTGTTGAGTAGGGTACTCTATGTACCAACCATTACAAAAATTTGATGAGTGTTGGACAGATTGTGGAGAAAGGTTTGTAGGTTAGATTCAACCAATTTGGAGCATTTGTGGAGGATCCAAGGCATGGGTTCAAGAGGATTGCTAAAGGAGAAAAATTAGGTAGAATTTTCACTTTTGAGCTAGAAGACACAAAGAATATTGCACTCTACAGTTATAAAGATCAAACACTTTCAGAGCTTGAGATTTGGCATAAAAGATTAGGGCATGTAGGAGAAAGAACCTTGAAACAGATATGCAAGGATCAATGTGTAATTGGAATACCCAATGTTTCCAAACAACATATGATATATAAATGTAGTGCTTGTCAATTTGGGAAGTCTCACAGGTTACCCTTCTCAAGGAAAGGCTACATGCATGAAGACTACCTAGAGCTTGTCCATACAGATGTATGGGGACCAAGCAAAGACCCCTCAATTTCAGGTTCAAGGTACTATGTATTTTTTATTGATGATTATAGCAGGTGGATTGTATTGTACTTCATGAAGCACAAGGATGAGGTGTTTAATTGCTTTAAAAAATATATTGCACTTGTTGAGAATCAGACAGGGAAGAATCTAAAGAAGCTAAGGTCAGATGGAGGAGGTGAGTACTTCTCCAATGAGTTTGAAGACTTCTTGCAAGACAGAGGCATTAAAAGAGAAATCACCACAAGCTATACTCCTGAACAAAATGGGGTAGCTAAGAGAAGAAATTGGTTGATTGTTGAAACAGCTAGGTCTATGTTGAATGAAAAAAAGTTACCTAACTATCTATGGGCAGAGAGTGTATCTACTGCCATTTACCTCATAAATAGGTTACCATCTAAGTCCCTTGATGGGATGACACCCTATGAAGCATGGCATGGTAAGAGACCCTCACTAGACCATTGCAGGATATTTGGATGTGTAGCATATGTACACATTCCTTCTTAGATAAGAGGCAAGCTAGACCCTAAGGCTGAGAAGTGCATCTTTATTGGATATGATCTAAATCAGAAAGGGTACAGGTTTTGTAACCCTTCCAATAAGGGATTCATGGTTAGTAGAGATGTTGTCTTTGATGAAAATGATTCTTGGTATGAGAATGAATGTAGGAAGTTTAAACTACCCTATGACTTAGAGGAGGAGTTTCCAAGTCTTGCTAAGGAAGAACCTACTCAGAAGGAAGACTCAAATTCAGATGATGAAGCCATTATCAACCTTGAAGAGTTCAAAGCATGGAAGTCCAAGGGCAAAATGAAGATGAAAAAACTTGAAGACATACCTGAATCTTCAACTCAATCAATCAGAAGATCACAAAGAGAGAGCAAAAAACCTATCAGATATGGGTATGATACATCTCTTGTTACTAAACACTCTATTTATCTTGCCAAAGATTTGTCAATTGAAGAACCAGGATCATATGAAGAAGCCATAACCAAGATAGAATGGAAAGAAGCTATGGATGAGGAGATTGAAGCACTCAAGGAAAGTGACACATGGGAGCTAGTACCAAAGAAGGAGTCCATGAAGGTAACAGGATCCAGATGGATCTATAAACTTAAAAGAAATTCTGATGGGTCAATTAACAGGTACAAAGCCAGATTGGTAGCCAAGGGTTTTGCACAAACCCAAGGCATTGACTACGAAGAGACACATTCTCACTTGTGGCCAAGATGCCAACCATCAGAGTGTTGGTAAGTGTGGCTACATCAAAAAATTGGAACATGTATCAATTGGATGTCAAAAATGCTTTCTTGAATGGATGGATTTCAGAGGAGGTATATATGTCACAGCCTCCTGGTTGTGATGATCCAAACAAAGTATCATATGTGTGCAAATTGAATAAAGCTTTATATGGATTGAAGCAGGCACCCAGGGCATGGAATCACAGATTGACCACTTACCTTCAAGACCAAGGTTTTGTCATGAGCAAGGCAGACACTTCTCTATTCATCAAGAGAAGTAATTCAAAGGTTATATACCTATGTGTTTATGTTGATGACATCATACTTACAGGTAATGATGTTAATGGAATCAGAAAAATCAAGAGCCAGATGATGAAGGAGTTCAAGATCAACGATCTTGGTCTACTAAAGTTTTTTCTTGGGCTTGAGTTGGTCTATACTAACTCTGGAATATACATTACTGAGAAAAAGTACATACAGGATATGTTGAAGAAATTTCATTTGCAAGATGCCAAAGTTGCAAGTACTCCAATGGAGGTAAACCTTAAACTAAGTGCCCATGAAGGTGATGAACTTAATGACATTACAGGTTATCAAAGCATGGTGGGTAGCTTGAAATATGCTACCTTAACAAGGATAGATATTGCATATGGAGTTAGTGTGCTAAGTCAGTTTATGCATAAGCCAAGAGCACCTCACTTGGAGGCTGCCAAAAGGATATTAAAGTATCTCAAGGGTACACAACATCATGGTTTGTATTTCCCTTACACTTCAGACTTGGATATTAAGATCTATTCAGATGCAGATTGGGCAAGATGCAAGGATGATAGGAGGAGCACTTCTAGATACATTTCATTTGCAGGTGATAAGTCAATATCATGGTCTTCAAAGAAGCAACCTACTGTTGCTTTATCCTCTACAGAGGCAAAGTATAGAGGATTGGCAAATGCTACACAAGAAGCCATATGGATCAAGCTATTGTTTACAGAATTGGGTTTATATACTAGGTCACCAATAATCTTTGGAGACAATACAAGCTCACTTCACCTTGCAGCTAATCCTATCTATCATGCTAGGACCAAACATAAAGAGGTCCATTACCATTATGTGAGAGAGAAGTTATTAAGCAAAGACATTCAACTAAGCTATGTATCAACCAACATGCAATGTGCAGATTTGTTGACTAAAGCTTTGGATGGAACCAAACTTTGAAGGTTCAAAGCAATGATTGGATTGCAGGATATACATGAAGATTAAAGGATGAAGATCAAGCCAAAATGTTTGGCTTGAGGGGGAGTTGTTGGTGCAATTCACAAGCCTACACATTTGGCTTGAAGGATGCCTTGAAGTCCATACACATATGGAGAAGCATAGGAACAAATTCTAGTGGTTAATTACCACTTACTTCTTTGTAAAAGATAGTTTTGACTTTGGAATCTTTGTAAACACCTACCAAAAGGAATTCATGGAAAAAGGTTAGCTTTGATTGATAGAATATCTCCTAGGATATAGGAGCTTGATCATAGGGAGCCAAAAGTTTGAATTTGAATTCAAATTTTTACTTAATCACTATAAAACTGATCGTCAAAAAGTCGTGGTTAGAACTCATCACTCCCGAGCTTCTCATTATTGTTTCTGAGTGTGTGTGAGTCTTACAATCTAGCCCACACCTATCTACACCATTAGAGAATGATCTTCATGCCAATGATATTGTATACAAGTGTTATATCTTCATTGTTCATTTCTGAGTTCTCTGTCATACTACTTGAAAGTCTGTGAACTTGTGGAGAGCATATCTCAGTCATTTCTCCACCAAATTCAAAGATCTAAAGCTTGTTGGAACCAGCTCAAAGTTATCTACATGCTATCAAAATTTGAAGAGATTCTATTTAGCCATTTCAGAGAAAAGCTCGTCGAGGTGATCACTGGTCAAAGTCTACAACAATCCTAAAAGATCGGGGGTAAAGGTTTACTTGCTAAATTGATTTCTCTGAGGATACTTGATCTTTTTATATCATTCCACTTGCAATAGTTAGCTTGCTAAGCTAATTAGATACCCCTAAAAGGAATTTTCAATTCCTACTGTGCTGGTCATACTGAGCAAAAGATCCAATACGTGTCAAGACATAAATAGAAGGTTTTCTTGAGATCTTGAGGTTCAAAGTTATCTGTTTTGATTCAATCTTTACATACATCATTTCCAAAGTACATAGGCCATTTTATGGTGTCATTGGAAAGCTAAGGAGGTCCAATTATCAACTCTGAAGCATCAAAGGGCTGGTACAAAGCAGGATTTTGCAGTACCTACTCATTCTCTTGGAGTGTTCATCCATCTTTCCCTACAACAACTACATTCCCCAACATCTCCAATTGACATTATGTCATTTATTCCTCCTATCGTGCCTATTCTTGAGTCTATTCTGCAAAGTTGAACCCCACAATGATACTCTCAATACTTTCCTAGCTCAAGATGCCATGTCCATTGTCCCCAAAATAGTTTCAGCCAATGATGAACTGATGTAGGATGTCACCCCACAAGGGTAGCGATTACCACCCATTTTGAAACCCCAATGCCACCACTTCTCATTAATAAGGGAGAAATTGCACCGGGGACGGTGCAAAAGCTTGATGTGGGGGTCTGTAGTAGATGCCTTGGGCTGTCAGATGCTTGGGCTGCAGCTTCGGGGAATGGCCGTTCCATTTCTTGGACATGCTTATATTTCGGGCAGCTGTTGCTTTCATTTCATTACTCCATCAGCTGATTTGTTATCTTCTCTCTCTATCTCTCTCTCTATCTCCCTCTTTCTTCCCCTCTCTCTTTCTCTTTCCTCTCCCGGTCTCTCACTCTATCCCTTTCTCTCTCATCCCTCACTCTCTTTTTTTTTCTACTCTCCCTCTCTCTTTCCCCCTCTCGGTCTCTTTCCTTTTTCTCTCTCTCCCTCTCCTCACACCCCCGTGAGCCCCCTCACCTCCCACCACCTCCCCCCTCCTCACACCCCCGCAAGCCCCCTCCACTCACTCCCTCCATGCACCCCTCCTCCTCCCCTCCACGCACTCCCTCCCCCTCCACTCACTCCCTCCATGCGCCCCTCCCCCTCCCCTCCACGCACTCCCTCCCACCTCCTCACACACCCGCAAGCCCCCTCCACTCACTCCCTCCATGCGCCCCTCCCCCTCCCCTCCACGCACTCCCTCCCCCTCCACTCACTCCCTCCTTGCACTCCCTCCCCCTCCACTCACTCCCTCCATGCGCCCCTCCCACTCCCCTCCACGCACTCCCACTCACTCCCTCCATGCGCCCCTCCCACTCCCCTCCACGCACTCCCTCCCCCTCCACTCACCCCCACCTCCCACTACTCTCCCCCGCCTCCTACCACTCACCCCCGCAAGCCCCCTCACCTCCCACCACCTCCCTCCTCACACCCCCGCAAGCCCCCTCACCTCCCACCACCTCCCCCCTCCTCACACACCCGCAAGCCCCCTCCACTCACTCCCTCCATGCGCCCCTCTCCCTCCCCTCCACGCACTCCCTCCCCCTCCACTCACTCCCTCCTTGCACTCCCTCCCCCTCCACTCACTCCCTCCATGCGCCCCTCCCCCTCCCCTCCACGCACTCCCTCCCCCTCCACTCACCCCCACCTCCCACCACTCACCCCGCCTCCCACCACTCACCCCCGCAAGCCCCCTCACCTCCCACCACCTCCCCCCTCCTCACACACCCGCAAGCCCCCTCCACTCACTCCCTCCATGCGCCCCTCTCCCTCCCCTCCACGCACTCCCTCCCCCCTCCTCACACACCCGCAAGCCCCCTCCACTCACTCCCTCCATGCGCCCCTCCCCCTCCCCTCCACGCACTCCCTCCCCCTCCACTCACTCCCTCCTTGCACTCCCTCCCCCTCCACTCACTCCCTCCGTGCGCCCCTCCCTCTCCCCTCCACGCACTCCCTCCCCCTCCACTCACCCCCGCCCTCACCACTCATCCCCGCCTCCCACCACTCGCCCCCACCCTCCATCTCTCACCCCGCCTCCCACCACTCGCCCCCACCTCCCACCACTCGCCCCCACCTCCCACCACTCACCCCGCCTCCCACCACTCACCCCGCCTCCCACCACTCACCCCCGCCTCCTACCTCTCACCCCCACCTCCCACTACTCTCCCCCGCCTCCTACCACTCACCCCCGCCCTCAAGCGCCCTCCTCCCTCCTCTCCTCACCTCTCCTCCCTCCTCTCCTCACCTCCGCCCTCCCCCTCCACATAACCCCACGAGCCCCCTCTACCACTCACCCCCACCTCCCCCTCTACCACTCACCCCCACCTGCCACCACTCACCCCGCCTCCCACCACTCACCCCGCCTCCCACCACTCACCCCGCCTCCCACCACTCACCCCCGCCTCCTACCACTCACCCCCACCTCCCACTACTCTCCCCCGCCTCCTAGCACTCACCCCCGCCCTCACCCTCCATCTTCCCCCACCACTCACCCCCGCCTCTCACCCTTGCCAACCCCCTGCCAATCCCCTCACACCACCTCCGCCCCCTCCCCCTCACACCTCCGCCCCCTCACTCTCACACACACACACACATGCACCCCCATGCATTCACACACATAAAGGCCCCTAAAACACTCCAGATGGTGAGGGATGCGAAGCAGGATCCGGAAGAGAAATCTAGGAGACCTATGCCACAGGTGGAGAAAGAGCATTCGAAGTCACTGTATACAGTTAATGTTGGAACTGATTAGAAGATGGCCTCTTTGATGACTTTTTGCTTCGTGTTAATATGAAATTTCACATGAGTGAACCACTACATGAATATCATGACTGGATAAATAGTTGGACCGATCGGGAAAATCAGTGAGGAAACAAAACAACACAAAATGGGAATTTCAGATGGCAAGTGAAAGGGTAAAAGTGAATTGTTAAAAGTAAAAGTGGATGAACAAATGTTGCCGCCAACCATTCACGATGACTACCTATCTTTGGGGATCCAATTCAAATCAAGGGAATAATTGACCTACCCCTCCAATTTTGGGTGGTTAACCGGCGCGTGATCAGTGGACGTGAAGATTCGGCAAGGCTCTCTTGACTCATTGAGGCCTATAAAATCAAGGGATTTGTGCTCATTTGGGTACACACTGAGGGTACATGTTCACACAACAATTGGATAGACACAGTGGTTTCGTGCGTACGTGCAGAGGTTCTTTCTTGCACTTGGTGGTTTCAAGTCTACTGTGGGAGCTACTCTGTCGTGTATACAGAGGGGAGACTTCTCAGTGAAGGGCTATGAGCACTTTAGTGTAAAAGAGTAGCTTGGATTCTTCTTCTTTCCCGTGAGTCAGCGTGGTTGATTGTGTTCTATTCTCTTGAGAAGATCTTACCATTTATATTGTTCTGAGTTAGTCTGCATGTTAGTAGTCCTTATGCTGATAGGAAGAAACTGTATATTGGAGTATTTACTTTTAAGGTGGTTGTTAGCTCTAAGCTTGTGGCTTGTTAGTCCTTAAGTTGTACCTTGGGCATCACTCTGCCCAACATTGTAATCCCCTGATTTGAAGCAAGAAGTGTACGGTCTTCCTTGGTCATTTATTGTTCACATTTTCTGAAGAATTTACCACTCTGTGCAATCCATGTTATCTACCTGCTCACAGAAATGTTAAAGGGTATACTTCCCTAAAGAGAACCCCCCTTGAGTAGGCGACGTACTGGAAGTGTTTGTTTTCTATAAAAGTGGATACCCCAGTACCTCCTCTACACTTAGTCTTGCTTAGTCCAAGAATAGTCATTGCTTGTGTCGATTCACGTACACTCCTAACTGCAAGAGTAACTTGGTGCTCACTTTGATGTCCCAAGATTGTCTCCAAAGTGGGCAACCAACGAATCCTTGTTTTGTCCTATAGTGACTTTAGAATAAAACATAAATTTTAATTGGGGGGCCATACTTTCACTTCTGCATACGCTGCTTCTTCACATACCTTCACATTTTGCCTTTTAATTCTTTACTTGTGCACCTAAGAGAGGGTTCACTTGAACCTTCAACTCAAAACTTTACATTGTGGAGGAGAATTGAACAAAACATTAGCATCAAATTTTGCGCCTATTGCAACTTCACTTCTTCACATTTACACATGTAAATGGTCCTATTTTCAATTCTCTCAGCCTGATCACAATTAAGATATGAAAACTTGTATAGAGATCAATCAACTATAGACTTAGACTTGTACAAAAGCATTTCACAAAAGACTAAACACAGAAGGAGTACTCAGTAAAAGATCGGGTGCAATATTTCTTCATCTCTAGAAATTTTTACAACTGAGTGATGAGAAAGATCTTTCTCATTTCTAAAATGTCTAATAACTCTTCTAACTTCTAAATCTTCTCTTCACATGCTCTCTACCTAATTTGCCCCGACTTTCTACTTGTATATATAGGCATATATGTACAAGCTCATGACGATACAAAAGGTATAAAAGAGCTAACTACAAATCAATGTACATATGTATACAAGTATTCACTTCCTGAACATACTCTATCTTCAATCTTCAATTATTGATCTTTTCTTCATCCTTAAACTTAACAAAGCATTGTATGGTCTCAAGCAAGCTCCAAGAGCTTGGAATTTCAGGCTTGTTTCATTCTTGCAGGACAAAGGCTTTCAACCAAGCAAGGCAGATCCTTCACTCTTTATGAAAAAGAGTAATTCTGATATCATCTACCTATGTGTATATGTAGATGATATTATATTGACAGGAAATGATGCAGATGGTATGAAGAAGATCAAAGACCATATGAGAGAAGAGTTCAAGATAAGTGATTTGGGTTCACTTACCTACTTCCTAGGTTTGGAAGTTGTCTACAAAGATCATGGTTTGTTTCTCACTCAAAGAAAGTACATTAAGGACATGTTGGCAAAATTCAAGATGCAAGATTGTAAGATTCCAGGTACTCCAATGGAGGTCAATCACAAATTGAGCTCACATGAAGGTGAACTCATAGAGGACATCACATCATATCAAAGTCTAGTGGGTAGTCTCAACTATGCCACATTGACAAGAGTAGACAATGTTACAGTGTGAGTGTGCTAAGTCAATTTATGCACACACCAAGGAAACCACATATGGATGCTGCCAAAAGCTCCAAGGAAGATAGAAGGAGCACTTCAGGTTATCTTACCTTTGCAGGTTCAAAGATTATTTCATGGCCATCCAAGAAGCAACCCATAGTTGCTCTCTCTTCTATTGAAGCTGAATATAGAGGTCTTGCCATAGCTACACAAGAAGCTATGTGGATGAAGACATTATTCAAAGATCTTGGATTGGAGTTTGGAACTCCAACTATTTTTGGTGACAATATGAGTTCTATTCACTTAGCTGCTAATCCTATTTTTCATGGAAGGACTAAACATATTGAAGTTCATTATCACTATGTACGAGAGAAGGTTCTAAGCAAAGAGATTCAAATATCATATGTGTCCACTCATCAATAGTGTGCAGATATTCTAACCAAAGCATTGGATGGTACAAAGCTTTGCAAATTCAAGGCTATGATAGGTTTGTAAGTAATCTTGGAAGATTGAAGACCTCAAGCATACTTGGCTTGAGGGGGAGCTATTGGAGCAAGTCTATGACAAGCCTAAGTATTGGCTTGAGTCCCACAAATTCATAGAAGAAGCCTTAAAATGAAGACAATGTAAAGTTCACTTGTGAACTACCTCTTGTAACTTTTGAAGACTTTACTTAATGCAAAAGTGAAAGAATATTAAGCGGTTGATTTCCACTTGATCAAAAAGGGAAAGAGGAGCCACGAATTCATGATTTGTGGTAGATAGAGGCTCAAATCAATCACTAATTGATTGGAGAGTGATTGAGGGAAGTTAGCCTCCCAAGATCAACTATAAATACATGGTACTCTTAGTCGTGGTTATGTGAAGACCTCCAAGAGCTGAGCTTTACGCCATATCAAGGTGTGATTCCAAGGCACACATATGTATCAGTAAATCCATTGTATTGTACAAGCAATATACTTTCATTTTCATGATCATTTGAGTTCATATTTCCATGTTCTTGTGAAGTGTACTACTCACTGCCATATCTCTCAGTTTTCTCAGTCAGATTGCAGAGATGGTTTCTCTGATCTTGGTGCATCATTTTCAGTGATTTAACTTGTTAAAGTTAGCTCTATACGTCTACTATATGCTCACCAATTTTCATTTCATTTGGGTGTTTCAATCTTTAGTTATATTTAGTTGAAGTCAACCTTGTCTGTTCATTTTCACTTCTCTGTCAGGTACCAGACTTTTTACTCATCTTGTCAGAGTTGTTTTTCAGTGTGTACTTACCCAAATTCAATGATTTTAATCTTGTTGGATTTAGCTTACTGTCTAGTATAAGCATACAAATTTTCATGATCATTGAATTCCTAAATCTTGAGTTAAGTTCATTTTGTTGCTCACTGGTCTCATTACTGTAGCAGCCCGTGAAAATCGGGATGATGTCATCACTTGTTAAACATCATTCTCAGTGTGTGATTCATTATTTTTTATGAGATTGCTCTTGAAAGTTAGCTCTTTAAGTTAACTAGAGTTTCCCAAGAGGAATTAAGCTAATTGCTGCTGTGATCAGAGAATTATGTAAAACACTGGATAGGTGTATGAACCAAAATAGCAAGTTCTTCACCTCTGAGCTAACTCCAACTTATCTGTTTTGATATATCTTTTTGAGAGTGGTCTTCCAAGGTACATAGGGTGTCTAATACATCCATTGGCAAGATAAAAGGGCCCACCACACACTCCTGGAGTTCATTTGGTTGGTGTAGATCAAGGATTTTGCATTCAAGCAAATACTTATCCATCTCTTCACATATATGTATGTGTATGTGTGTGTATGTGGGTGTATGTATATGTATGTGCATGTATATTTATGTATGTATGTATATGTGTGTATGTATATGTAGGTGTGTATGTGAGTTATGAATATGTGTATATGTGTATGTGGGTGTGTATATGTGGATCCATGTATGTATGTATGTATTCATATGCATGTGCATTATTTATGCATATGTATATATGTGTGTGTGTATGTGTATGTGTATGTGTATGTGTATGTGTATGTGTATGTGTATGTGTATGTGTATGTGTATGTGTATGTGTATGTGTATGTGTGAGTCTCTATGTGTGTGTATGTATATGTGGGTGTATGTGTCTATGTGTGTGTATGTATACATGTGTGCATGTGTGTGTATGCATATATATGTATAGTATGTGTATGTTTGTGCATGTATACATGTGGATACGTGCATATGTGTGTGTATATGTGTATGCATGTATGTGTATGTATACATGTGTATGTTTATGTATGCATATGTATGTATTGTGTGTGTGCTTTTATATGTGTATATGTGTGTATGTTTGCGTGTATGCATGTTTATATGTGTGTATGTGTGTTCTCTATGTGTGTGTCTCTATGTGTGTACATGTATATGTGTGTATATGTATATGTATATTTGTGTGTGCATATGTGTGTAGGTATGTGTGTGTATGCATGTGTCTCTATGTACATGCATGTGTGTGTATGTATGTTTGTGTGTGTAAGCATATGTGTGTATGCATGTGTATGTATGCATGTGAGTGTATCTGTGTGTGTCTATGTGCAAGTATCTATATGTGTATGTGTGTATGCATATGTGTGTGTATGTGTAATATGTGTGTATATGTTTCTATGTATGTGTGTGTACATGTGTATATGTATGTATATGTGTGTGTATATGTGTGTATGTATGTGTGTGTATATATGTGTGTGTATGTGTGTGTGTATATATGTATATATGTATATATGTATGTATATCTGTGTGTATGAACGTGTGTGTATGCATATGTGTGTATATATGTGTGTGTATATAAGTGTATGTGTGTGTATGTTTGTGTATATGTGTGTATGTGTGTGTATATGTGTGTATGTATGTGTGTGTATATGTGTGTATGTGTAAGTGTGTATCTATGTGTGTCTGTATATGTGCGTATGTATGTGTGTCTATATATGTGTGTATATGTGTATATATGTATGTATATGTGTGTGTATATGTGTGTGTAAATGTGTGTGTATATGTGTGTGTATGTCTATATGTATGTGTGTGTGTATGTGTATATATATGTTTGTATATGTTTGTATGTTTGTGTGTGTATATATGTGTGTGCATATGTGTATGTATATGTGTGTATATATGTGTGTGTATATGTATGTATGTGTGTGTATATGTGTGTATGTTTGTGTATATGTGTGTATGTATGTGTGTGCATATGTGTGTATGTATGTGCATGCATATGTGTGTATATATGTGTATGTATGTGTGTGTATGCATATGTGTGTATGTATATGTATGCATGTGTGTGTATGCATATGTGTATGTGTATGTATGTGTGTGTATGTATGTGTGCATGTGTGTGTATGCATATGTGTGCATGTGTGTGTATGCATATGTGTTGATGTGTGTGTATGCATGTGTGTATGTATGTGTGTGTATGTGTGTGTACGTACTTTTGGACTCGCTTGCGACCAGCAGGCTTGCTCTCACTTGCTCTTCATCATCGTTCAATTGCTCGATCTCGACACAAATGTGCTTGGAAAAAGCTAATTTTTTTTTCAACTCTTACACCGTCGCTTATGCAATGCCCAAGCATCGCAGGTAGTTTGCATGCAGTGCTAAGCTTCAACGCTCTTAGTGACGATAGAGCCAAGCATCGCATAAGGGATGCTAACTGTCACATATGCAACTACCCCGATTTAGAACATCAAACTCAAAACTCTATAGTTGATGGAAAGTAAAGCCCAAAAGGTATCTTCCATCCACTCACTAGAAAGAAATCTGAGAGAGCTTTCCACAAGAAGAAAGATCTCCAAAATTGGAGGTGATATGCTCAAGTTAGGGCCAAAGAACGTGAAGGAGGTAGGTGAAATTGGTTTAATTAGCAAATCTTAGGATTCACATGAACATAAAGCCATTCGAATGTTGTTTTGGGTAAGATCTTCCGCCAGACGAGCGCATGAAACAGGGAATAATCCCATATATGCAGTTGAGAGCGCTGAGCATGGAGATATATCGAGGACGAAATTGCCACTTATTTCAACTCCAAGAGAAGAGAATCACCTCTTCTCTCTCTTGTGCACTGAAGCATGTCAATGCATTGAAGGCGCCTAAGCAAAATCTGAGGACACATGCAAGAGATCGTTGCTTGTATCATTGTGTGCAGAGGGGTAGTTCCATGGCTTTCGATATCTCCAAAAATCTCACACTTCCCCAAGAACAAATCTCGCTGTGATACCAATTGTTAGCAATAGGCTTGAATGATGTGTGTGTGACTCACCTCCCATCCATATATACCCTCTTGTACTCTAAAAATAGCAATGTTTTGGAATAGTCTAGTGTGAACATCTGGCCATCATGCAGCACTTATTCCCATTACTACCAAGTACCTTAGGGTATCCCCCGAGCTTGGGACCTTGGCTAGCTGGCCCTTGTCCCTCACACAGATGGAATGATCCCTGTGGATCAAAGTGATGATCCTTGTGGATCAATGTCTGACAACATGGTACAGAAGCATAAAAGACACACATATATGTGGTTCTCAAGATATGCATCAATAACTCCATCATTGAAACAAAAAGGAAGGGGAATTCATTGGGATTTTCATGCCTCACAAGTCAACCTAAATGATCTTCTAACCATGATTGTTACATTATGATCATCAAGTTGGAATTCCCACCAATGGAAAAATTCAAAGCTAGATTTCCCTCATGACGGGGGGGTTTTCTCCTATAAAAAAATTCTCTATTCTCCCAACTCCTTTTGCCACTACTAGAAATCAGGTTTTGAGATCATGAATTAGTAGTTGGCTTGGCCTACTAGAGTTTACATAGAATTAAGAATTAACCTAATGCCACATAGATGAAACCATTATTTTGCTACATAAAATTCATAGCTAGTGTGCCCTTCTTGAGTTGTTGCTATTTGTCTCTCCTAGATATAGTGTCACTACACTTATAAGCAACCACACAAATTCTTATTGAACTTCTCTCATAGGCAGTACATAATACTCAATGTTTTACTCACAAAGAATTTTGGACATCAATGTTAATTAAATAAGGAATGGTGCCAACATATATGTCACAACATTTAACATCATACAACACTATGCTTACAAGGAACCCAAATTTCTATATTGTGTCTATTCTTCCTATTCACGATGTCTTCATAAAATTGTTGGAGTTTGAGGTTTGCAAAAGCACATAGACTGCACAATAAAGAAGAAGAATCTTGGAGCACAACACACAATGTTGAATGTATTACCAAGTGAAATGTACAAAGATAAGTGACTTGTTAGGGTTATAGGCCTATGTACAAGATGAGGGAAAAAAGAATCCTAAAGAGGCAGAAAAGCTCCCCGATGGTCTTAAGTGTGTTCACACACATCACTACCGAAATGTTGTAGTTTGAGGTCTCTAGAAGCATGCAAACAATAGAAGGAAGAAGAAGAAGCTTGGAGCACAACACACAATATTGAATGTATTCGCACTAGAATGTACAAAGATAAGTGATACATTAGGGTTATAGGCATATATACAAGCCGAGGGAAAAACCTTCTAAAGAGGGAAAAAAGTGCCCCGGTGGTCCTAGTGTGTTCACACACATCACTACCTAAATATATCAACAAATCCCCCCAGGAGTGATGTGGTGAACAAGGAACTCGCACTTATGTATAAGGAAGTGCCAAGCTATGTGGAATCAATCCACAAAAGGAAGTAAGCCCAAAGCTTTGCAGAAAAGCTTCAAATTTCTCCCTTGGTAGAGCCTTTGTGAAAAGGTCTACAATGTTCTCCTATGTGGGCACATATGCCAAATTGATCCCTGCAACGGAGAACATCTCCCTGACATAATGATAGTGCACCTCAATGTTCTTAGTGCGATCATGGAACACCGGGTTCCTCACAACTGCCAATGCGTTGTGACTGTCAATGAAGATGGGAGTGGCAAAAGACTAACCAACACCCAAATCAGCCATAAGGCATCTAAGCCACACACACTCAGTAGTCATTGTGAAAGCTTCCCTATACTCAGCCTCACAACTAGAAGTGGCCACAATAGGCTGCTTCTTGCTCAACCAAGATATGCACGAAGCAAAAACCACTAGTGGACACACGAGTGTCATAGCAACCAGCCCACTCAAACTCATAAAAAGCATGTAAATCTGGCGGTACTGATCCCCCCTTGGAATAAAACAATCCAAGTAGGTGTGTACCACTCAAGTAGCAAAAGACGCGCTTAACTACATGTCAATGCTTGACACATAGGCAATGCATAAACCTACTCATCTGTGAGACAATAAACTAAATATATGGCCAAGTAATGCATAAGTAAATCAAGCATCTAACAACCTGTTGATAGAGAACACCATATAATGCATCTCCAGCATCATGAAGACTCAATCATAAGAATGCCTCCATAAGAGTGGCAATAGGTTTGCAATCTTCAAGGCCCAAATGTCACAATAATGTTTTACTATATTTGGTTTGACAAAAATCTATTCCGCCATCAACTTGCATAAATTGAATGCCCAAATAATGATGCAAATGCCCTAGATTTGACACCTCAAATGAGGCATGCAAATCAACCTTAAAATCTGCAATATGCTTCTCATGAGGACCAGTGAGCAGCATATCATCAACATAGACAACAATGATCAAAAGTGGATCATTTGCATGCTGAACATATAAGGTGCTCTTAGTTGGACTGCTCTCAAAACCATGTGCAATCAGATAGGCATGTATCTTTTCATACCAAGCACGTGGTGCTTGTTTCAAACCATATAATGCCTTTTTCGACCTACACACTTTGTTTTCATGTCCTTTCTACAGAAATCCACGAGACTAAAAAACATATACTTCTTCATGAAAGGCACCATTCAAAAATGTAGTTTTAATGCCCAACTGATGTACAGTCCAACCATGATGAGCTACAAGTGCATAGATGTTATGAATAATAGTCATTTGACAAGTAGGAGCAAAGGTCTCATCAAAATCAATGCCTCTTTCCTTAGCCTAACCCTTTGCAACAAGCCTAACCTTATACCCATCAACTATTCCATCAGGCTTACACTTCAGCATGTATACCCACTTAGTGTCAATGGCCTTGCTAGGAGGCAAGTCACATAAAGACCAGGTACCATTCTTCATTATAGCATCATATTCAGATTGCATAGTAGCCATCCAATTTTTTGAATTTTGTGCTTCATCAAATGAAACAAGCTCATTCTCATCACAGAGACTAGAGGCAACCATAGCATAGCAATCTGATGCAAAAGAAGCACTATGAGAGCCACAATGAGTATGATATGATAGACGTGCATCTAATTTGTTGTCACACAAAGTTTGCACTAGCCATTTTGGCATAGTTTTTGCCTCCTCAATATCAATTCTCTCATCAACAAGTGCATCATGTAAATTTGCATCATAAATGGAATGATCTGCATCATCACATGAGACCTGTAAAGGCTCAAAAGTTGCCTCATTAGGACCAGCACTAGATTGTCCACCTGTAAAAAGAGGTAGCAAAGTATCATACATGTCTTTGGAGCTAACAAAGTCTCCTCAATACATGAAAGTAATGGCTGAATAACATCTTCCACAAAAACAACATCACGACTAACCAAAATGTGTTTAGTTTGTGGATGACACAGACGATAGCCTTTGCTTTCAGAACTGTACCCAACAAAAATACATTTCACTGCTTTATCCTCCAATTTCTTGTGTTGTTGTTCAGGCACTAATGCATATGCTAGACAACCAAAAACACACAGGTGAGCAATAGATGGCTTACGACCATTCCAGGCCTCATATGGAGTGATAGACTGCAACGCTTTAGTGGGACACCTGTTAAGTACATATGCTGCACACATAACAACCTCAAGCAAAAAACTATGTGGTAAATCTTGACTCTTGACCATGCACCTCACCATCTCCATGAGTGACCTATTCTTCCTTTCAGTGACTCCATTTTGTTGAGGTGACATTGCACACTGATGTTTTATCCCACATTCAGCTAGAAATGCATTAAATTCAGAAGACATATACTCCCCCCTTGATTAGAACGGAGGGTGCTCATTTTACATGCTGACAGATTTTCAGCCAAAACCAGAAACTGTTTGAAGCACATAAACACTTCCGACTTTGCTTTCAATGGATATACCCATGCATGCCTTAAAAAATCATTGATGAAATTCATGAAGTAAAGATAGTTCCCAAAAGAGGGTGCCTACACAGGACCACAAACATCATTGTCAACAAGCTGCAATTTTTTAGTAGCTCGAACTGAACCATCTTTTGGGAATGAGGAACGCTACATTTTTTCCAAAATAAAGTCCTCACAAACATGTTTACTAGGTGCCTCAAGTTTGGGTAGAGATGACACCATTTGAGATTTCTGCAAGCATAGCAAACTAGTAAAATTCAGGTGACCAAAGCCTATAGGCCAAAGCTTTGCATCTGACAAAGCCTGGGAGTCATGTACTCCACATGCTGAATCATTCATTCATATACTTGTAAAGCCTATCAAAGGCAGTCTACTATTGAAGGCTGCTAAGGAGCAATGACTAGTAATAGACATAGACAAGAAAATTTGTGACTATCGATCTATGCTACCTTTACAAGGAAATTATGGTAAGGAAGGAATGAAAAAGCACTATGAAAATATAACCATAACGGATGCAGGAACTAGAGGGGTGAAACTAGAAGCTCTTGATGAACAAGAAGTAGAATCAAGTAAACCCACAAAGGAAATTGACTTTTCTATAGAGGCTTTAGTAAGAGCACAAGATGAGATTAGGAGATTAACAACTTGGGATTCATTGATAGAAGATCAATCTCTTATTTCTCACATATCCAATGTAGAAGAAAAATGAAAAAGAGATGAAATTGAGCCTAGTGAAAGAAGAGTGACTTAAAAATTAACCTCAGAGGGAATAGAAACCATCATAGAGCGAGGGGAAACATCACAACCCAAAGATAAAAAACAAGAATCACAACCCAATTTACAAAAACAAGAGGAGAAACAAAAAGATAACAAGACAAAGCAAAGAACAAATGGAACCAAAGCCCTTAGAGAAACAAGAACAATCAAAACAAACTCAAGACCAAACACAAGCACATGAACAAAATCAAGATCCTGAGCAAAAACAAAAGAAACCAAAGAGAAAATCTAAAGCCATCTTGATTTCAGAAATTTTAGTGACATCTTGCTTAAGAGTCAAGTGACTATGTATTTAGAACAAGTTTTCTCTATTGCAAAGCTTGTTTTTAAAGATAAATTTATTGGCCTAATTAAAAGGAAAAGGTTTTTGCTTAATCTAGATACTGAGATGCAAGATTCTCTAGATCAAGATCAAGCTATGAATGAAGCCTTAAACTTTGATGAATCTAATGAAGTGGACCTTGATGATGATGAAGTGAATGTTAATAAAAATTTCTTAGAACCTATTCAACCTGACCATGAAAATCATGAAAATCATGAAAACCATCCTGAAAGTCAATCTAAAAGAAAATTTTGTTCTAGAGGTACATGAGAGATGCATGTTAAAATAGCAAATGATAAGAATGCTATCATTGTAAATGCATTGGTACATTCCAGCTCTGAAATCAATGTGATTTCAAGAGAACTCTATGATAAATTTCGATGGCCCAATATACAAAAGTACAACCAAGTAGTCCAAGTAATTGTGTAGTCAACCTCTACACTACTTCTTCATGTTTGCCCAATGGATTGCTCTAGTGCACCCTTGTACTGAAGCCTCCAATAATGTTGAATTCATGGTCACTTCTACTACCAACCTGCAACACCTCCTGGATAGTACCATGGTCACAACTTGGTTGCCTTCTGCCTCAAATGAGAGCTTATAATACTCTCATTACTAATCCTTTGCTATCAATTTCTCTACAAATTCTACACACTTTTCACTCTTTGCCTCTCTTTGCACACGTTACACTCTCTGCACACTTTGCACTCTCTGCACACTTTATAATCTTTACACACTTTGCAATCTCTATGCACTTTGTCTCCTTGCTTATCCCTAGCTCAATGTTTCTCTATTTTTTTCTCTTTTCCTTGGCTTGTTGACTCCTTGTGTATGCCACTTCACTTGACTTGAATTCATGTGTATCCAAGATCTTGGTCTTAAATGTCCAACCCACTTCCCCACTCCATTGGGCACACACTTCCCAACTCCTTGTATCCTCATAATGTTATAGCCAAGAATTTCCTCACATAGAGACCAATGTTACCTTATTTTGTTTTATATTGACTTAATAGAAAAGAAAATTTTAATGGGGTCCACACATACGCTTTTGATCTTTATGCAACTTCGTTGTTTTTAACCTTGAATTCTCCAAAATATACACATAAGGGAGGGTTGACATGAACCTTCCAGATACTTCAAAAAACCTTACAACCTTTTCAAAAGACCCTTTGAAACCTGTAATTAAATTCATCAGCAAGACAATTGTGAGAATACACATTGTGCACTACCTATGTACCCACTATCTGACAACTCCTTGGCCACATGTGCAACACTTTGCCGAGTCAAAACTGTGACATGCACAACAAAGTTCTAATTGTCTTCCAAATAAATGCATTTTTTAATGCATTCATCGATAGTAGATGGTTTTCTTATGAAAAATAATCTTTGCCTTTTGTTATTAGTTAATCCATTGATGAATAGAGATATGATCTTTTCCTCAAAGAAAGACTCACAAACTGGAGATGTAGAGATGTATTTCTTGAACCATTGTGCCAGCAATCTGATAGTCTCCAACTTTGATTGTTTGAAACTTTGAATTAGCAAAGAAGTGCCATGTCAAACCCCTCATTTATAAAATTCTTTTGATGAATTCTAAGTTACAATTACAAAAAGCAGTCCAAGTTACTATCTCAATCCTCAGAGGTTGGAACCATAGAGCAAACCTTCAAGGGTAATCCCAAAGGCCTTGTATTGAATAAAGAAGTTTTCAACCTACTCTACATAAATAATTGTTTTGAACTTAACCTTGTGGTTTTCGAGATCCCCATGACCTTCATAAGACTCTCTCATGCAATTAGCAACTTGGTGAGATTAGAGCATCTTGCAAAGATCAGTTCTTCAATAACCAGTAGTGGTTCAAAAGGATTTTGACTTTGCATGTGTTTCACTCTCAAAACCTTGGTTATTTAGGTTAGCAAAATTTTGGGATGCTTGTATGAATCTTCAACGTCCCATGTTTACATGCGTTATGCATGAGTTTTGAGTAGGGAACCCACCGATGAGTATGTCATGCCTAAGCACACCGTTTATAAAGATTGATTGGCCTTGATGTAGCCACTTATCTTGAAGTTCAAGATGCAATACTTAGAATTTTCTCTTCATTAGATCTTCATGTATTGCTACGTTTGTATTTTAGAGGATCTTATCTCATGAACTTTGATGAAAGGTGCAATTTCCCGTCCTATTGTTGGAAGATTCCAAAATGACTCTTTGGTTTTTATTGAGTGGTATGTTGGATTTTGAGGTCTACCGAAGCACACGAACAACACGAGGAAGAAGTAGTAGCTCGGAACACAACACAATATTGAACGAATTAGCAAGTGAATGTACAAAGATAAGTAACTCGTTAGAGTTATAGGCATATATACAAGTCAGGGATAAAAACATCCTAAAGATGGATAAAAGTGCCCCAACAATCCTAAGTGTGTTCACACACATCACTACTGAAATATATCAAAAAATTCGCCTAGAGTAATGGGTTGAACAACCAGCTGGCACTCATGTATAAGGAAGTGCCAAGCTATGCGGAAAGAGATCAATCCATAAAAGGAAGTAAGCTTGTAGAGGAGGTACTGGGGTATCTATTTTTAACAGGAGCATGCAGCAAGCATTCCAGTACTTCACCTACTCAAGGGAGGTTCTCCTTAGGGAAATATACCCTTTAACACTTCTGTGAGCAGACAGATATCAATGATTGCACAGAGTTGTGAATACTTAGGGATAATATTAATGACAAAATGACAATAATGGAAGACCAAGCACTCCTTAGTTCGAATCAGATGATTACAACATAGGAAAAAGAGATGCTCAAAAGTTTATGCTCTGGGCTAACATGCCACTCTAGAACTAAACAACATCAATACAAGGGATTCATCCAATCCGTACAATGGACACAACTAGATGTAGACTAGCACTGATCAATACAAAGTATGAAGACTTGCTCTAAGGGGAAGAGCACGAAATACCAATGACTCACACTGAATGACAAAACCAAGCCACTCTCTTCACACTATAGTGCTATTAACCCTCACTGGGAAGCCCACGCTCTGTATCCTCACCACAAAGTGACTTCCTACAGTAGGCTTTGTAGCCATAGAGTGCCAAGAGAGGACCCCTGTACGTACATATGTATATGTGTATATCCCAATTGAACACAAATCCATTGCTTTTATAGGCTCCAATAGACAAAGAGGGCCTTGCCGATTCCTCACGCCCACTGATCATGCACCGGTTGATTGCCCAAGATTTGAGGGGTAAATCAAATATGCCACCAGTCTTGAATTGGATCCTCAAAATTAGGTAGTCGTCATGAATGGTTGGCGACAACAGTCATTTCTCCACTTTCACTTTTACCACTTACACTTTTACTGTCACTTTTGAATGCAAGCTGAGATCCTCATTTTGTGCCGCCCGTGATGTTTGAATGAACCTGAGAAGCACATCCTTCACCTAATTTTTGTAGTAGCTTTTGATCCTACATATTAAGTGGGTGGTGTGGGAGGTGAGTTGTGGGGAGTTGAGGGAGATTACGGGGGTGTGGGAGGTTGTGGGTGGGAATAGGGGGTGAGTTGTGGGGAGTTGTGGGGGTTTTTGGGGTGTGTTCAAAAATTGATCCTAGATTTCAAAGTTATTATTGTTCCATTGGAAAGTACTTGTCGAGATCTTTCCAACGATATATAACACTATAGGGTTTGGTTAAGAAATGATCCTCCAAATATCCATCCAAAACTGCATGAGAACCTTATGGGAGGTCGTGGGAAATCATGGGATTTATGGGGTTTGTGGGGGGGTTGTGGAGGGGTGTGGGGTTTGTGGGGTTTGTGGAGTTTGTGGAGGGGTGTGGAGGGGTGTGGAGTTGTGTGGGGTTTGTGGAGCTTGTGGAGGGTTGTGGAGGGGTGTGGAGTTGTGTGGGGTTTGTGGGGTTTGGGGAGGGTTGTGGAGGGGTGTGGAGTTTGTGGGGGGTTGTGGAGTTGTGTAGGGTTTGTGGAGTTTGTGGAGGGTTGTGGAGGGGTGTGGCGTTGTGTGGGGTTTGTGGGGGGTTGTGGAGGGGTGTGGACTTGTGTGGGGTTTGTGGAGTTTGTGGAGGGCTGAGGGGGGGTGTGGAGTTGTGTGGGGTTTTTGGAGTTTGTGGAGGGCTGTGGAGGGGTATGGAGTTGTGTGGGGTTTGTGGGGTTTGTGGAGGGGTGTGGAGTTGTGTGGGGTTTGTGGGGTTTGTGGGGGGGTTGTGGAGGGGTGTGGAGTTGTGTGGGGTTTGTGGGGTTTGTGGGGGGGTTGTGGAGGGGTGTGGAGTTGTGTGGGGTTTGTGGAGGGCTGTGGAGGGGTGTGGAGTTGTGTGGGATTTGTGGAGGGCTGTGGAGGGGTGTGGAGTTCTGTGGGGTTTGTGGAGTTTGTGGAGTTTGTGGAGGGTTGTGGAGGGGTGTGGAGTTCTGTGGGGTTTGTGGGGTTCGTGGGGTTTGTGGGAGGTTGTGGACGGGTGTGGAGTTGTGTGGGGTTTGTGGGGTTCGTGGGTTTTGTGGGGTTTGTGGAGGGTTGTGGAGGGGTGTGGAGTTGTGTGGGGCTTGTGGAGTTTGTGGAGGGGTGTGGAGTTGTGTGGGGTTTGTGGAGGGGTGTGAAGTGGTGTGGTGGAGAGGTGTGGAGTTGTGTGGGGTTTGTGGAGTTTGTGGAGGGTTGTGGAGGGGTGTGGAGTTGTGTGGGGTTTGTGGAGTTTGTGGAGGGCTGTGGAGGGGTGTGGAGTTGGGTGGGGTTTGTGGAGTTTGTGGAGGGCTGTGGAGGGGTGTGGAGTTGTGTGGGGTTTGTGGGGTTTGTGGAGGGTTGTGGAGGGGTGTGGAGTTGTGTGGGGTTTGTGGGGTTTGTGGAGGGTTGCGGAGGGGTGTGGAGTTGTGTGGGGTTGTGGTGATGGTGGGGGCCGGGGGGTGGTGGGGGAAAAGAGGAGGGCTGGTGGAGTTGGAGGGGATCGTGGTGATGGTGGGGGCCGCAGGGGTGGTGGGGGAAAAGAGGAGGGGACAGTGGGGTTGGAGGGGGTCGTGGTGATGGTGGGGGCCGCGGGGGTGGTGGGGGAAAAGAGGAGGGGACAGTGGGGTTGGAGGGGGTCGTGGTGATGGTGGGGGCCGCGGGGGTGGTGGGGGAAAAGAGGAGGGTTGGTGGAGTTGAAGGGGGTCGAGGTGATGGTGGGGGCCGCGGGGGTGGTGGGGGAAAAGAGGAGGGCTGGTGGAGTTGGAGGGGGTTGAGGTGATGGTGGGGGCCACGGGAGTGGTGGGGGAAAAGAGGAGGGCTGGTGGAGTTGGAGGGGGTCGAGGTGATGGTGGGGGCCGCGGGGGTGGTGGGGGAAAAGAGGAGGGCTGGTGGAGTTGGAGGGGGTCGTGGGGAAGAGAGAGAGAGGGAAGAGTCTTTGCACCGTCCCGGTGCAATTCCCAAAGCTAAAAAGAAGAAAGTGAAGGAAGTTCTTCCTCCTTGACTTAATTCAGGTGATTCTTCACCCTGGAGATATTGACTTTTCTTTCTTTTTTACTCTTTTTTTTTTACTGAATGAAATATGGTAGGTACGGTGAATGAAATGCTTCCAATTTACCTTAAATCAGGTACTTCTTCACCCTGGAGATATTGACCAGGGGTATCCTCTTACCCTGCAAATCCTCCAGATGTACTGCTCCATGAGGTAATACCTTTACCACCGTGTAAGGTCCTATCCATTTGGGTGCCAGTTTGGTTGGAATTGTTGGGATCTGATGCACTAAAACCATGGATCCTTCCTGAACTTTATTAGACCTCAGATACCTGTCATGCAGTCTCTTGTGCTCTTCTTGTGTTACCTCAAGTTTTTGCATTGCTCCTTCTCTGTATTCTTCTAATGCCACCAATCTCTCAATGGGAGGTTCAATTCCAATGGTTTTGGTTCCCATTTCCTTTTTGATAATGAATTCAAATGGGGCCAATGCCTCTTTTCCATATACTAAGCGAAATGGACTCTCACTAGTGGTTCCCCTTCTTGTAGTTCTGAAAGCCCAAAAATTGCACCGATCAATGCTTGTGGCCAAAAGCTTTGATGATCAAAAGATAATTTGCGCAGCAACCCGATCAAAATCTTATTGGAGCTCTCTGCTTGGCCATTTGCCCTTGGATAGTAGGCACAAGATTTTTTATGGAAGACCTTGTACTTGTCAAATATAAATTGGAGAAGCTGATTTACAAAATGTGTTCCCCTATCACTAGTGATTTTGAGTGGGCAACCAAATCTTGAGAAAATACGTTTATACAAGAACTTACCTACTGTTAACGCAGTCCACAGTAGCTTTAGCCTCTATCCATTTAGTTGCATAACATGTGGCCATCAAAATATACTTCTTACGTAAATATGAGGCCACCATAGTCCCTTGTGGATGATTCTGTGAGCCAATTCTTCCCCCTTAAGATGCCCTTCACTGTGTGCAGCTTTTAACAAAAGATTCACCTCCTCTGGATAAACACACTTTCTCAAGATATCATCTTGACAATATCTATATAAATTCCCATTTATGAGTGAGTATGCCTTGGTTTTAAGGAGTACTCTTCTTTTTTCTATAGGTGTCAAATGCTCTGGGAGTTTTCCAGTAGTAAGAAAATCGAGAATTCCATCATACCAATCAGTCTGAGTTGCTACTAGGAAGAGATTACTATCCACCAGTTCATCATTAATACGTATTGCCTTCTCTCTCATTGCAATCGTGGACACTTGATCTGCCATGTAGTGCTCTCTTCCTAGCTTAATATGAATATCAAAGTTGAATTCTTGAAAGAGGAGTAACCATCTCCAAATCCTTCCAGCTACTCTAGGCTTGTTTATCAAGTACTTCAAGGGCTGATGGTCGGATATGACTATAAAATGTACATCGAGAAGGTAATGCCAAAACTTTTGAACAGCAAATACAATAGCCAAGCCTTCCCTTTTGGTCGTACTGTAGTTCCTTTCTGCTTGGGTGAGTAGTCTACTGGCATAGGAGATAGGTCTATCAACCTTGTGTGATGATGTTTGAGCTAGAACTGCACCAACAGCATGAAGACTAGCATCTGTATGCACATGAAACTCTAATGACCAGTTAGGAAAACTTAAAAGTGGAGCAGTACATAACCTCATTTTCAGTTCATAAAATGCTTTCTAAGCTTCAACACTCCATGAGAAAGGGACCTTTTTACTGGTAAGCCTTGATAAGGGCTTAGCTATTTCTGAATACATTCGTATGAATCTTCTATGATATCCTGCATGGCCCAAAAAACTTTGCACTTCTTTTGGGCTTTGCAGAATAGGCATGGATAGAATAGCAGTAACCTTTGCGGGGTCAACCGTTATCCCTTCAGCAGATACTATGTGACCAAAAAGAGTGCCCTTGGAGACCAAAAAATGATATTTAGCAGGATTTAACTTCAAACCTATTTTGAGACATTGCTCAAAGATTTCCTTTAGATTTTCCAAATGATCATGGAAATCTTGAACTGCTGCTCTTCTATCTGTGCCTGAAAACACTGAAAAGTCATCCATGAAAATGCGGAGAAAGGTTGTTAACCACTTGCCCAATATCAGATACATTGTTCTATTAGATGAAGCTGGTGCATTCTTCAAACCAAAAGCCATGCGAGTATAGACATAAGTGCCCCATGGAGTAACAAAGGCTGTTTTGTCCCTATCATCAGGATGGATCACTATATGATTGTAGCCACTAAAACCATCCAAGAAGCTATACTAAGTGTGACCAGCTACTTCCTCAAGTACTTGCTCTGAAAAAGGTTGAGGAAATCCATCTTGAACAGTCACTTTATTTAAGGCACGAAAGTCAACGCAAACTCTTATTTTTCCACTATTTTTCTTGGGTACAATAACCATAGAAGAAAGCCACCTGGAATGTTCTACTGGAACAATTATACCTGCTTCTTCTAGTTTTGTAACTTCCAACTTTACCGACTCTTCATATTTTGGATTGAGTCGATACTGCCTACTTCTTGCAGGCGCGGCTCCCTCAACTAAGGGTATTCTGTGTAATCCCAGCTCCTCTGGTATCCCTGTTAGATCTTTGTAGGACCATGCGAAGACATTTTTGTGAGTAAAAAGTAAAGAAGTTACCTTCTGCAGTAAAGGGGGATAATGCCATAGCCAGGAGGCCAAGTGGACTACTTGAGGGTTCTCTTCATCCCCTATATTTATTTCTTGAACCAGTGTTTCAAGACTAGTCTTGTTTGAGAAATCATCTCCACTGTATGCAGGAGTGGACTTTAACTAATATTCTGCAATATGTTCTCTGTTCCATCCTTGAGGTATATCCGTAAAAGGAAGATCTTCTCTTCACTCAGGCTCATAACTTTCCATCCCGGGTACTTCTATATTTTTTGCCTCTTCAAAGTTTGTATTCTCTTGCAAACTCTCATTCTCCAACTCCTTGTGATCTTCATGGCCTTTTCCTGCAACTCCTTCATCCGTAACTTCTTCTTCTATTTCACTGATTTCCATCGTGCAACACTCTGCACTTTCCATCATCCAATTCAATAATGTATCTTGTTCTTGGGGTAGAGAGGGCATTACCTGAGTATCCACAGTATACCCAGTAGTTTTCCCTGAGTCGAATCCTTCTTCCAAATGTAATTGCAGTTGGCTATTGGTGCTTGTTGAAATCCATAGTTTGTTTTTCCCCCAATCTTGCAAAGCTTTTGCTTGCCTCAGCTAAGGTCTCCCCAGGAGTAAAGGGTAAGAAGTCTCCTGTGGAAGTGCAATAACAACAAAATCTAGAACAAAGTGGCAACCCTGTACTATCATCAGTACCTTTCAATAATGCCAAGAGGCGCAACCCGATGTTGATCTGCTAGTGTAACTGTGAATGGTGCCATCTTGGTGGGGTTCAAATTCAGTTTCTTCATTGTGAAATCTGGCATCAAATTGATACCAGAGCCTCCATCTATGATCACGCCTGTGAGAGCTTCATCCTTTATACAAACAGATAATCTTGAGCTTTGGTAGTCTGCCAAGGGTGCAGGGGGAAAGTCAACCATGAAACCATCTATACTAGGTGATTGGATCAAGTGAGCAGAGTGTATAATCTTCAATAAGTCACTTCTTATTTTTGAATCCATCCTTATAAGTTCATACAGACTAACCTTGTGATGAATACCTTTCAAGATATGTTCAATGTTTACCTCATGAGTGTCTTCTTGCAGAGTTGTTGGTTGGTCCCTTACAGAAGTAGCCATCCTTTCATAAGCTCCTTCAATTTCTTCTTGGACCTTCCACCCAGACTTCTTTTCCTCCTCTTTATCCTGGAATCCTTGTTGCTCCTCTCTATGGATTGCTGCTGCTTGTCTGGCTCTAGTCATCATGGGTATTGCAGAGGATGAAACAGCATAAGACTGAGTGGTCATACCTTCTTCTTGTGGAGAGACTGCAATCATGTGGATTGGAGCAAGACGGCTTCTTGGGCAGTCTTTGGTATAGTGATCCTTGGCCTCTGGACAATGTTGACAAGGAGGTGCATCTTCTGGAAGGGAACACCTATTTTGCATATGGCCATACTCACCACAGCGATAACACATCAATGGTCTATTATATCTAGGCTTTGTCGTATGATTTTCCTCTCTATTAGGTGCATTTGAAGTACTAGCATAATATGAATCCAAAGCTTGAGGGTTACTTCATTGTTGTGTACCCTTGAGGTAGTAACAGTCTCTAGTTTCATGATCATCCTTTCCACAAAATTGACAGCTTACCTTGTTAGGGCAATTAGCATTGGAATGTCCATTGTTGTTACATATTGTACACCAAATCTGCCTTCTTATATCCTGAGTGGTCCGCAAATCTTCTAACTCACGGTGAAGTTGGGCTACTTCATCATCAGTGCGACGCACTGGTGGCAAGACCTTCTCTTCTTGTTGATTTTGTTGCATTCTCAATGCCTCCAGTTCCTTCCTCAGTTGCCCAATAGGGTCTAGTTCTGCAGCATAATTCGATTGTGTATCCCCTTCAAAATGTTGCCTAGCTTCTTCAAAGCGTGATGCTGCTGCAACAAAATCATTGAGGGTTGCATCCAATCTAAGAGACTCATGTAGCTTCTGCTGAGATGACCTAGGCAAAGCTTTTTCTATCCATTTTTTAACCAAGAAGTCACCTGGAGCATGTGGCAGACGTGCAACAAGTGCTTTTGTTCTAGTGTGAAGTTCATGAAAGGATTCACCTAATCTTAGCTTTAGGTTCTCTAGCTGATCTAGAGCTCTTTCCAAGGAATCACTTGGTCAAAATGTCTGTGAGAATGCTATCTTCAGAGCCTTCCATGTAGCAAAATGGCCATCTGCATATTGACTGTACCATTTGTCAGCCAGGCCTTCCAATGTGGATGGGAAGAGTACCAACATTGCATCCTCTCTATTCTGCAGACCTCGTCCACGGCATAAGGAGATGAACCTCCTCACATGATCATCAGCATCCTCATAAGCTTATCCCTTGAAGGTAGGGAACTTAATATTGAGTTTGGAGAGTAAATGAGAGAGATCCTCCATTTGCACTAGTGTTTCTTCTGACGTATCTGAGGAGAAGTCTAATGTTCTACTATGCTTCTCCTTTGATAGTGATGTCGCACCAAAATCAATAGATAAATTCAAAGAGGGTAGAGGGGAGGTAGGTTCACTAGTTGAAGATATAGCTGACTTGTTAAGGCTCCTTCGTATACAAAGAGGCTCCTTATCTGCTCGCGTATGGGTCATGTACCTACTTGCAAAATGCAATAGGGCAAAAATAATGAAAAAGAGGACTATTTACTATCCTCAGGGCCTCTCACAGAAATGCAAGTGTCCCACCGGGCGTGCCAAACTGTAGAGGAGGTACTGGGGTATCTATTTTTAACATGAGCATGCAGCAAGCATTCCAGTACTTCACCTACTCAAGGAAGGTTCTCCTTAGGGAAATATACCCTTTAACACTTTTGTGAGCAGGCAGATATCAATGATTGCAGAGAGTTGTGAATACTTAGGGATAGTATTAATGACAAAATGACAATAATGGAATACCAACCACTCCTTAGTTCGAATTAAATCATTACAACATAGGAAAAAGAGATGCTCAAAAGTCTATGCTTTGGGCTAACATGCCACTCCAGAACTAAACAAGATCAATACAAGGGATTCATCCAATCCGTACAATGGACACAACTAGATGTAGACTAGCACTGATCAATACAAAGTATGAAGACTTGCTCTAAGGGGAAGAGCACGAAATACCAATGACTGACACTGAATGACAAAACCGGTTTGTGGAGTTTGTGGAGGGGTGTGGAGGGGTGTGGAGTTTGTGGAGGGTTGTGGAGGGGTGTGGAGTTGTGTGGGGTTTGTGGAGTTTGTGGAGGGCTGTGGAGGGGTGTGGAGTTGTGTGGGGTTTGTGGGGTTCGTGGGGTTTGTGGGGTTTGTGGGGGGTTGTGGAGGGGTGTGGAGTTGTGTGGGGTTTGTGGGGTTCATGGGGTTTGTGGGATTTGTGGAGGGTTGTGGAGGGTTCTGGAGGGGTGTGGAGTTGTGTGGGGTTTGTGGAGTTTGTGGAGGGCTCTGGAGTTGTGTGGGGTTTGTGGAGTTTGTGGAGGGCTGTTGAGTTGTGTGGGGTTTGTGGAGTTTGTGGAGGGCTATGGAGGGGTATGGAGTTGTGTGGGGTTTGTGGAGGGCTGTGGAGTTGTGTGGGGTTTGTGCGGTTCGTGGGGTTTGTGGGGTTTGTGGAGGGGTGTGGAGTTGTGTGGGATTTGTGGGGTTTGTGGGGTTTGTGGAGGGTTGTGGAGGGTTGTGGAGTTGTGTGGGTTTGTGGTGATGGTGGGGGCCGGGGGGTGGTGGGGGAAAAGAGGAGGGCTGGTGGAGTTGGAGGGGGTCGTGGTGATGGTGGGGGCCACGGGGGTGGTGGGGGAAAAGAGGAGGGGACGGTGGGGTTGGAGGGGGTCGTAGTGATGGTGGGGGCCGTGGGGGTGGTGGGGGAAAAGAGGAGGGCTGGTGGAGTTGGAGGGGGTCGAGGTGATGGTGGGGGCCACGGGGGTGGTGGGGGAAAAGAGGAGGGCTGGTGGAGTTGGAGGGGGTCGAGGTGATGGTGGGGGCCGCGGGGGTGGTGGGGGAAAAGAGGAGGGCTGGTGTGTTGGAGCAAGTCCATGAGAAGCCTAAGTATTGGCTTGAGTCCCACAAAGTCTTAGAAGAAGCTTTAAAAAGAAGACTATGTAAAGTTCACTTGTGAACTACCTCTTGTAACTTTTGAAGAGTTTACTTAATGTAAAAGTGAAAGAATCTTAAGTGGTTGAGTCCACTTGATCAAGAATGGAAAGAGGAGCCACGAATTCGTGATTTGTGGTAGGTAGAGAATCAAATCAATCATTGATTGATTGGAGAGTGATTGAGGGAAGTTAGCCTCCCAAACTCAACTATAAATAGATGGCAGTTTTAGTCGTGGTTAGAGAGACCTATGTGAAGACCTCCAAGAGCTGAGCTTTATGCCATATCAAGGTGTGATTACAAGGCACACATATGTATCAGTAAGTCATTGTATTGTACAAGCAATATACTTTCATTTTCATGATTATTTGAGTTCATCTTTCCATGTTCTTGTGAAGTGTACTACTCACTGCCATTACTCTCAGTTTTTCTCAGTCAGCTTGCAGAGATGTTTTCTCTGAGCTTGGTGCATCATTCTCAGCGATTTCACTTGGTAAAGTTAGCTCTATAAGTCTACTATATGCTCACAAATTTTCATGTCATTTGAATGTTGCAATCTTCAGTTATGTTCATTTGAAGTCAACAGGGTGTGTTCATCTTCACTTCTCTGTCAGGTACCCGACTTTTTCACTCATCTTGTCATAGCCATTTCTCAGTGGTTACTTATTCACATTCAGTGATTTAAATCTTGTTGGATTTAGCTTATTGTCTAGTATAATCATACAAATTTTCATAATCATTGGATTTCTATATTTTGAGTTATGTTGATTTTTCTGCTCACTGGTCTATTTCTGTAGCAGCCCGTGAAAATCGGGATGATGTCATCACTTGTTAAAACTCATTCTCAGTGTGTGGTTCATTATTTTTTATGAGATTACTCTTGAAAGTTAGCTCTTTAAGTTGCCTAGACTTCCCCAAGAGGAATTGAGCTAATTGCTGCTGTGCTCAGAGAATTATGTAAAACGTTGGACAGGTGTATGAACCAAGAATAGCAAGTTTTCACCTCTGAGCTAACTCCAACTTATCTGTTTTGATCTATCTTTTTGAGAGTGATCTTCCAAGGTACATAGGGTGTCTAATACATCCATTGGCAAGCTAAAAGGGCCCACCATATACTCCTGGAGTTCATTTGGCTGGTGTAGATCAAGGATTTTGCAACACCTCTTCATCTTCAAGCACATACCTATCCATCTCTTCACATGGTGGAGTTGGAGGGGGTCGAGGTGATGGTTGGGGCCGCGGGGGTGGTGGGGGAAAAGAGGAGGGTTGGTGGAGTTGGAGGGGGTTTTGGGGAAGAGAGAGAGAGGGAAATGCCGCGATACAAAGCCCAAAGCTTGCGAAAAGCTTCAAACATCTCCTTAGGAAGAGCGTTTGTGAAAAGTTCTGCAACATTATTGTGTGTGGGCACCCTGACATAATGATAGTGAACCTCAATGTGCTTTGTGCAAGCATGGAACATAGGGTTCCTTGCAAGTGCTGATGTTCTCTGATTGTCAGTGAAGAATGCTAGTGGTAGAAGACTAACCAATACCCAAATCAGCCAAAAGATGTATGAACCACACATGCCAGTAATCGTTATGAAAGTTGCCCTATACTTAGCCTCACAACCAGAAGTGTCCATAATAGGGTGCATCTTGCTCAACCAAGATATGGATGAGCTAGCAAACATGAAGCAAAAACCACTAATGGACACACAAGTGTCATAGCAACCAACCAAGTCTAAGTCTGAAAAGCTATGTAAATCTGGTGGTAGTGATCCCCCCTTGGGATGAACCAAATCCAAGTAGCCAAGTAGCAATCAAGCTACGAAAGCTGCACTTAACCACTTGTCAATGCCTCACACCTAGGAAATGCATAAACGTGCTCATGTAAGAGGCAACAAACTAAATATCAGGCAAAGTTATGGATAAGTAAATCAAGCATTTAACAGCCTGCTGATAGAGAACAACATCAAATGCATCTCTAGCATCACGAAGACTCAATTACAAACTTGTTTCCATAGGATTGGCAATAACTTTGTAGTCTTCAAGGCCAAAATGTTACAATAATGTGTCAATATATGAAACAAATCTATTCCCCCATCAACTTGCATAATTGAATGCCCAAATAATGATGCAAATGCCCCAAATCTGACACATCAAAAGAGGCATGCAAATTAGCCTTAAATTCAACAATATGCTTCTCATTAGGTGTTCTCAAAACCATGTGCAATCAAGTAGGCATGTATCTTTTCATACCAAGCATGTGGTGCTTGCTTCAAACCATATAATGCCTTTTCCAGCCTGCACACTTTGTTTTCATGCCCTTTTTGCACAAAACCATAAGGTTGAAATACATACAATTCTTCATGTAAGTCATCATTTTAAAATGGGATTTTAATGTCCAAGTGATGTACATTCCAACCATGAGGAGTTGCAAGTGCACACATGCTACCAACATTGATCATTCGACATGTGGGTGCAAAGGTCTCACCAAAATCAATGCCTCTCCTTTGAGCATAACCTTTTGCAACAAGCCTATCCTTATATTTGTCAATTGTTCCATCAGGCTTACATTTTTTCTTGTATACCCATTTAGTGCCAATGGCCTTTTTTCCTAGAGGCAAATCACATAAAGGCAAGGTACCATTCTTCGTAATAACATTATATTTTGATTGCATATCAACCATCAAATTTTTTGAATTTTGTGCTTCATGAAAAGAAATAGGCCCATTCTCATCACAAAGACTGGAGGTAGCCATTGCATAACAATCTGATGCAAAGGAAACACTATGAGAACGTGAACAAGTATGATATGATAGAGGTGCATCTAACTTGCTATGCTTAAAGTCCACACCAGCCATTTAGGCATATTTTTTGCCTCCTCTATATCAATCCTCTCATCAACATGTGCATCATGTAAAGCTGCATAAAAAATGGAATGCTATGCATCATCATGTGGAACCTGTAAATGCTAAGAAATCACCTCATTTGGATCAATACTTAGTTGTCCACTTGTAAAAAGAGGAAGCAAAGTGTTATAAATATCTTTAGAGCTAATAAACATCTCCTTAGTACATGAAAGTAATGGCTGAATTGTATCTTCCACAAAAACAACATCACAGCTAAACAAAATGCATTTAGTTTTTAGATGATACAAAGGATAGCCTTTACTTTTAGAACCCTCATATGGAGTAATAGATTGCAATGCTTTGGTGGGAAAATTGTTAAGTACATATGCTACACACAGAACAACATCAAGCTAGAAGCTATATGATACAGCTTGAATTTTGACCATACACCTCACCATTTCCATGAGAGACATGTTCTTTCTTTCAACAACTCCCTTTTTTTTAGGTGTATACTGCACTGCACACTAATGTTTTATCCCACATTCAACTATAAATGCATTAAAATCATAAGACATGTATTCCACCCCTCGATCAGAATGGAGAGTGCCCAATTTATATGCTTAAAGATTTTCAGCCATAACGAGAAACTGTTTGAAGCACATAAACATTTAGGACTTTGATTTCAATGGATACACCCATGCATGCTTGGAATAATCATTACTAAAATTCACGCAATAATGGTAGTTCCCAAAAGAAGGTGGCTGCATAGGACAACAAACATCACTATGAATAAGATGCAATTTATGAGCAGCTCGAACTGAACCATCATTAGAGAAGTAAGAACATTGCATTTTTCCCAAAATAGAGCATTCACAAACATGTTTACAATTGCCCCAAGTTTGGGTAGAGAGGACATCATTCCATATTTTTGCACGTATAGCAAACTAGCATAATTCATATGAAAAAAACATGCATGCCAAAGATTTGCATCTGAGATAGCATGAGAATCTTGTATTGCACATGTTGAATTGTTAACAGATTTTGCATAGTCTATGAGCTTATACAACCCAAGTCATAAAATGCCATAGACATAATAACATCTCCATTTGACAGATAATGAACTCTACATCTATCATCAACAAATTCGACAACCAAGATAATCTTGGCTAATGCTGAAAGTGATAAAAGATTTTTCTTGATCCCTCGCACAGACAAAACATCTAACAATGTGAAAGAACTTCCATCAATGGTAGTCAAAATGATCTTACCGAATTCCATTATAAGATAAGAGGATTTGTTAGTGCATGTAACAATATTACTTGTAGGGATAGGCTCAAGTGAACTGAAGAAGCTACACTGCAAGGTAATATGTTTGGTTACCCCACTATCAAAATACCAAATATCTGAGTCTACTACGGACATACATTACTCATGAGAGGATGGGTCATAGCTTCATACAATAGTAAATGCCAATTCTTTATTCTAAACAAGATTAGTCAATTCTATTTTAGATGTAGAGGCTTCTATAAAAACCATTCAATCCTCTTTCTTCTTTCCTCTTTTGTAGTCAATTATTGACAAGTCTTTATGAAATGATAATTCCCATCATAGTATTTGAAAATCTGTTTCTAATTTTCAATTTTCTTTTCATCTTTGTCTTCCTTCTTCAATTGTGCAGCATTAGCAGGTTTTTGCTTACAAGTAGATGAGCTCCATTTACCTTTGCCCTTTTGATTAGCTAAGAAAGCTTGATTTCCAACACACATAATAGACATGTTCTACCTAGATTGATCTTCTTGCAGCCAAATAGAGATTAACTTCTCAAATGTTAAGGCATTTGGATTGCCTTGCGTCATCAATCAAAGAGTAGAAGCAAAACTTTGATATGAATCAGGAAGACTATTAATATCAGTCTGCACAAGTGAACTATTTGGAAAGACTTAATTAGCAAAAATCAACTGCTACTTCAAATATTTGATCTTTGTCAAAAAAAAAAGTCCATGGAATCTCCTTCATTCATGTGCTCCGTCTCCATTTGTTTAAGCAATACAAGGCTCATTTGTCACTTGGTATAAGGCTCTAATTGTATCTCTGGCATCCTTCATTGTGTTGCAAGAGCAAATATGAGGGATAATGGCATATTTGATAGACAAGGCTATCAATGCATGTGCCTCAACATCTCTGCCATCCCAAAGAAATCGATCTACAATAGGTGCAACAAGAATTATAGCATGAATAGGAATCTAAAGATCATGATCTTCAACACCATCTACATCACCTTCAATAATTGTATTCACAGGTGTAGTAGGATGTCTTTCAATACCCTACACAAAATTCCACAACCCTTTTGCAACCAATACATGATGCATCATATATGGCTTTAATGGGTAATTAGTGTCATCCGACTTGTCCTCACTGGCCAACATATGAAATATATCATTGCTTTCAACCATGCCACTGACTAAATACCCTAATTCAAAAAAATGATTGTATCTCAAAAAGTTGAACAGAACTACCTTGTTGAGCTTTACTGAGCCTGTGGTAGACTTTGAGGCACTTGTACTCGCAAACCAAAGCCTATATATATGTTTGGCACAAAAGGATGAAATTTCTTGCATAAGTGGTCGATAGTGCGTTCACAGGTCGGAACGAGCTCACGTAGAAATTTTGATGCCACACAACAAAGATCTTTTGGGCAAAATACAGTATTCCTCCTTCCCAAAAGATGGTTTAGTTAGAGTTGCTCATAAATTGCAGCTTGTTCACACTGATGTCTGTGGTCCTATGCAGACACCTTCATTTGGAAATTACTTGTACTTCATGACTTTCATTGATGAATTTTCTAGGCATGCATAGGTTTATCCATTGAAATCGAATTTCGAGTGTTCATGTGCTTTAAACACTTCCTAGATATGGATGAAAATTTGCTAGCATTTAAAATGGGCACCCTCCATTTTGATCGAGGGGAAAATATATGTCTTTTGATTTTACTGCATTTCTCATTGAACATGAGATAAAAAACATCAGTGTACAATACTATATAGACATCAACAAAATGGAGTTGTTGAAAGGAAGAATAGGTCTCTCATGGAAACAACAAGGTTTATCGTCAAAAGCTAGGCTTTAACACATAGATTTTAGCTTAAGGCTATTATGTGTGGAGCATATGTACTTAATTCCTGTCCCAAAAAAGCACACTCTCACTCCATATGATTCTTAGCATGGTTGCAAGCCATCTCTTTCTCATCTACATGTTTTTGGTTGTCTGGCATATGTGTTTGGTGCCTAAACAACAATACATAAAATTGGATGATAAGGCTGTGAAATGTATTTTTTTAGTACAGTTATGAAAGCAAAGAGTATCGTATCATCCATAGACTAAATGCATTCTAGTTAGCTGTGATGTTGTTTTTGTGGAAGATGCATTCAGCCCTTACTTTCATCTACCAAGGAGACATCAGTTAGCTCAAAGGATGTATATGAAACTTTTCTTCCTCTTTTTAGAGGTGGGCAATCAAGTACTCGTCCAAATGAAGCAATTTCTCAGCCTTTACAAAATCCAAATGATGGTACAGGTCATTCCATTTCTGATGCAGATTTACATGATTCACCTGTTGATAAGAGGACTTACATCGAAAAAGTAAAAACTATGTTTAAATGGCTATTGCAAAATTTAAGAGACAGAAAATAGATGCAACTTTGTCATAATGTACTCATTCAGGCTCTCACAGTGCTTCCTTTGCATGAGATTGTTATGCAATGGTTGTCTCTAGTATTTGTGATGAGAATGAGCCTTTTCCTTTTCATGAAGCACCAAGGCACTAAATGGGTATACAAGCGGAAATGTAAATGTGATGGAACAATTGATAGGTATACGGCTAGGCTTGTTGCCAAAGGTCATGCTCAAGAAAGAGGCATTGATTTTGATGAGACCATTGCTCCCACATGTTAAATGACCATTGCCCACAACATTTCTGCACTTGAGGCTCATCATGGTTGGAATCTACATTAGTTGGACATTCAAACTACACTTCTGAATGTCATTTACATGAAGAAGTGTATGTGTTTCACCTTTGTGGTTTTTTGAAGGGATTATATGGTTTGAAGCAAGCACCATGTGCTTGGTATGAGAAGATACATGCCTACTTGCTAGCACATTGTTTTGAGAACACTCCAAGTAGGAGAACCTTATATGTTAAGCATGAAAATGATGCACTTTTCATCATTGTTGTATATATTGATGACATGCTACTTAGTGAGACTTGGGATCTCCCCCTGCCTTGTCTAGCTCCTCTTCCTCTACCTCTAGCATGTCTTCCTCTACCTGCATAGTTAGCTTGATATGTACCTGCTTCATCATCCACTTTCTTTGACTTTCCTTTGTTATCTTTGGACTTGCTTTTATCAGTGTATAAAGCTAAAGATTGATTACCTTTAGAGCTTTCTCCATTTTTTATAAGCTTTGCCTCTTGAGTAAGTAGTTGTCCAATGAGTGTATTGAAATCAGGTACATGCATGTCCATGTACAAATCCATAGCTGTGGTGAATGCTTCCCACTTGTCATCTGCCTTCAAGCCATTGATGACCTGCCTTACAATTTGCTCTTCATCTATTACCTCTCCAATGCTTCCCAACTGATCTGCTATGTCCTTGAGCTTTGTGACAAAATCAGTCACATTTTGTTTGGGAGCTTTCTTGAGAGTTGTGAAATCCAGCCATAGTTGATGCTTCCTAGCTTTAGTACTTGAAGAGAACAAAGCTTCAAGTGCATCCCACACTTCCTGAGATGTCTTACAACTTCTAATGTGAGGCAACAAAAAATCTGAGATAGAGTTGAGGAGATAAGACCTTGCAAGTGCATCCTTGGAGCACCATGTGCTCAATCTTTCTTGCTCTTCTTGTGTTGGTTGACTTTTGTTCCTGAAACTTGGCATAACATCTCCAGCCACATAACCATATAAACTTCTACCTTGGAGATAAGCTTCCATCCTTAATGACCAAGCTGAGTAATTACCTCTATCCAATTTGTCAATTGATGAAGGAAATCCATCTGCCATGTTGTCCAACCTTGCTCTGATACCACTGTGAAGAGATGGATAGGTATGTGCTTGAAGATGAAGAGGTGTTGCAAAATCCTTGATCTACACCAGCAAAATGAACTCCAAGAGTATGTGGTGGGCCCTTTTATCTTGCCAATGGATGTATCAAACACCCTATGTACCTTGAAAAACCACTCTCAAAAAGATAGATCAAAACACATAAGTTGGAGTTAGCTCAGAGGTGAAGAACTTGTTGTTTTGGTTCATACACCTGTCTAGTGTTTTGCATAATTCTCTGATCACAACAGCAATTAGCTTAATTCCTCTTGGGAAAGTCTAGTTAACTTAAAGAGCTAACTTTCAAGAGTAATATCATAAAAAATAATGAACCACACACTGAGAATGATGTTTAACAAGTGATGATATCATCCCGATTTTCACGGGCTGCTACACTAATGAGACCACTGAGCAGAAAAATGAACATAAATCAAGATTTAGGAATCCATTGATTATGAAAAGTTGTGTGCTTATACAAGACAGTAAGATGAATCCAAAAAGCTTTAAATCATTGAATTTGGGTAAGTACACACTGAGAAACAGATCTGACAAGATGAGTAAAAAGTCGGGTACCTGACAGAGAAGTGAAAATGAACAGATAGGGTTAACTTCAAGTGAATATAACTAAATCTTGAAACACCCAAATGAAATGAAAATTGGTGAGCATATAGTAGACTTATAGAGATAACTTTAACAAGTTAAATCACTGAAAATGATGCACCAAGCTCAGAGAAACCATCTCTGCAATCTGACTTAGAAAACTGAGAGATATGGCAATGAGTAGTACACTTCACAAGAACATGGAAATATGAACTCAAATGATCATGAAAATGAAAGTATATTGCTTGTACAATACAATGGACTTACTGATACATATGTTTGCCTTGGAATCACACACTGATATGGCATAAAGCTCAGCTCTTGGAGGTCTTCACATAACCACGACTAAGACTACCATGTATTTATAGTTGATCTTGGGAGGCTAACTTCCCTCAATCACTCTCGAATAAATTAGTGATTGATTTGATTCTCTATCTACCACAAATCATGAATCCGTGGCTCCTCTTTCCCTTTTTGATCAAGTGGACTCAACCACTTAAGATTCTTTCACTTTTACATTAAGTAAAGTCTTCAAAAGTTATAAGAGGTAGTTCACAAGTGAACTTTACATTGTCTTCATTTTAAGGCTTCTTCTATGACTTTGTGGGACTCAAGACAATACTTAGGCTTGTCATAGACTTGCTCCAAAAATATACACATATATATGCATCACACACATACACATACCCATAAACATACACATACACATACACATAAACATACACATACACATACACATACACATACACATATAGATACTTACACATACACATGTATACATACATACACATATAGATACACCCACATTACATGCACAAAGGTACACAGATACACATACACACACATAGAGACACACACATACACATGCATATACACAAATGTACAACATACATATATACAAACACACATACACTCAATACATATACATATGCATACACACACATACACGTATACACACACATACATACATATACACATGTATACATACACACACACACACTATACATACATATGCATACACACACATACACATACACATACACATACACATACACATACACATACACATACACATACACATACACATACACATACACATACACATACACATACACATACACATACACATACACATACACATACACATACACATACACATACACATACACATACACATACACATACACATACACATACACATACACATACACATACACATACACATACACATACACATACACATACACATACACATACACATACACATACACATACACATACACATACACATACACATACACATACACATACAATACACATACACATACACATACACATACACATACACATACACATACACATACACATACACATACACATACACATACACATACACATACACATACACATACACATACACATACGCATACATGTATAGATACTTGGACATATACACGCATAGAGATGCACACATACACATGCATACACACAAACATACACACATATACACATCAAAACATGCACATAGATACATATAGCCATATATACATACACACACATAGATACATACACACACATAGATACATACACCCACATATACATGCATACACATATAGACACACACATAGAGATACACACATACACATGCATACACACAAACGTACACACATATACACATAAAAACACACACATAGATACATACAGACACATATACATACACACACATAGAGACACACACATAGATACATACACCCACATATCCATGCATACACTTAGAGACACACACATACACACACACATAGAGATACACACATACACATACACACACATATGCATATGCATACACAATGCACATGCATATGGATACATACATATGTACATACATGCATGCACACACATACACACCCACATACACATATACATATATACATACACTCATATACACACATACACACACATACACATACCCACACACATACATACACATGCATACACATACATACATACACACACACACACACACACACACACACACACACACACACATATATATATATATATATATATATATATATATATATATATATATATATATGTGTGTGTGTGTGTGTGTGTGTGTGTGTATAGATTTCTAATCCATTTTGTTTTATATGTACAGATATTATGGATCGTGCTAGGGAGAGGAAGGCGAAACTCACCCTCATAAAAAATCTTATGAGAGGTGAAGTTTTGCCAGATTCCTTAGGGGCTATCATGCATGAGTATGCAGACATGACCGATGGGTCACTCGAATTCACCATACAGATGCTAACCCAATAGCTAGAGGAAGGCTCTTCTACAACTCCATATGCAGGAAGAGACTTGTATGCTTATAGGTATGTTTCTTTTTATAAACTAAGATTTTTAATGATATTATAACACATGTTTTTATTTCTTCTTACCTATTTATTTTCAAGACACCTATACCACCTCTAGCTCGTGGGAGCACAACAGAGGTGCCTATGAGGACATGCATAGGTAGCCTAAGGCTGGAGTGTGATATAGACTCTGATGGGAGTATAGTATATATGAGACATTCATTGGAGTTCAAAAGAAGAATGAGAGCTTTATGCGACTCATATCTACGTTTTGTTCACTTGAAATGGAAGTAAGTATAAATTTTACATATCAATTGAGATAAATATTTAATGTTTTACTAATATGATTTTTTTTCTTTTTGTAGTGAGTTTGATGAGAGAGATAAAAAATATGTTGTTAGTTCATTGGAGACAGAGTTTGGCACTGGGTGGTCCCATAAATGGTGCCTGAAAGAGATGCACATACTTATGGCACATTGTCGTGATAATGCACGATATGCATTGCTTTTATTTGTTATATTTAGGGTTTATATATATAAACCCTAAATATAACAAAATATGTTCTTAGTTCATTGGAGACAGAGTTTGGCACTAGGTGGTCCCATAAATAGTGCTTGAAAGAGATGGGCATACTTATGGCACATTGTCGTGATATGCACGGTATGCATTGCTTTTGTTTGTTACATTTAGGGTATATATATATATATGTAGGGTTTATATATATATATATATATATAGATAGATAGATATATATATACACACACACACATAAAGTTCTATGCATGTATGGTATTTTCAATCATACTTTTTTAGTACTTCCATACCCGTATGTGTTTGCCATATGGTTGAAGTATATATACACATTGCATCTAGTCCTCCCAGCACATATTAGAGAGATGTCTCTCCTCCCAACCTTACGCCTCTATAAATAGCTATTTGAATCAACGAGGAAATGCATATAAAGATATATACACCATATATATACACAGACATATATATAAAACACACATGTAAATACATACACATCACACATACATGCCTACATACACACATAGATACACATGCATACACAATTATAAACACACTTGGCTATATCACACAAATGCCTACATACATCACACATACATGACTACATACATCACACATACATGCCTACATATGTCACACATAGACGCCTACATACACACATATGTATACATGCATACACAATTATAAACACACCTGCATACATATATCACACACATGCACACACATATACACATGAAACACACATATGTGCATTCTTACATATATATACATATCACACACATGAATACACATACATATGTACACACACACATGCATATATACATGAGAGACATTTCGTCCTCGAAAATAAAGCTATATACAAAATTTTAGGCATACCCTGGGCTTCATGTTCTAACTTAAAATAACATGTTTTCATCTTTGTGGTGGTATTCACCTATATTCTAGTTGAATAATGGAGAACCTATTCTCTGATACCCATTCAAATGATTCAAGTTAACGATCGATAACTAGAGTAGGATCTACTATCTAATCTACTCATGTGTTTTCATTATTACCATCATTTTGGTAAGACATCAATATAGTCTCATCTTCATTATCCTTATTGATTTCTATTACTTCTATTGTTAAATCTATGTTCTCATAAGTGACATCATCTATTGATGGACTAATATTGATTTCTGGTAATTTTTCTTCATCATCAGTAGAATCAGCATGCAGAGTATTATTGTCTTCATCAAGTACATTATTATCATTGTCATGTATAACAATTCTAATTTCTCTTTGAGATGTCAATATATCCACATGAATCATCAACATGACTTTCTTCGATCTCTATAACAATAGTGTTCAAACAATGACCGACCTCTAGGTTGAATATGAATGACTTGCCACCAAGGATGAGCATCAGGGTTTTTATAAAAAAATGCTTGCTCAATGTGCCTAGGGAGAATATGTGGTTCTATAGTTAATCACATTATTTTTTAAGAATCAATTTCCAAAAACCCAGATAATTCCCTTCTCAATGTGGAATTACTACCTTTATACTCAGCTCGAAACCAATCAATGTTCAAAATAACCTATCAACATATAAAGAAACAAAAATTCATTATCATGAGCTCAAAAAAATAATAAACTATATCATAAAAAATAAAAACTTATTTTTACTTGTTTGAATATATGAAACAATATTTCGTAGATACTAACAATTGTTCCTATGTAGCCAAGTTTGCTATCTATAAGGTTCATATCTTTTGAGTTAACACGTGATGGTTTTTCCTCTATATCTTTTGTTTCTCTGTCTTTTACTTCAAAGATTTGAAGTTCCTATTCATATTCGCTAACAAATGTTTGCATGCATTCACTATTATATGCTGCAAAAGTAGAAACATCACTTTTTTCTTGTAATGTAAACTGAAATGGAACTCCCTTACATGATAATACCTCATCTATTATTTTTGAAGAAGACTCAATGGTCCATGCACATGGAGCTTCTTCATGAACTCTTTCAAGGTATTCACTAACTTAATACATGCACTCTTCAACCATCCATCCCTTTGCCACAGATCCTTCTAGCTTTTCTCTTTGTCACACATAACCTTTTAATATTCCCATAAATCGCTCAACCCAAAACATCCATCGATTGTTTAGAACACCTGCAATCTCTATCTCATCCACAAGATGGACTAATAAATAAACTTGAATATCAAAAAACGATGTTGGAAGCTCTTTCTCCATCAAACATCGTAGCTTCCTTCATTCACTTTTCTTTTGTGTGATTGAGTCTTTGTTAATCTCTTTTGATGTAATCCACCTATTATTATCATAAATCAAATAATAAAGAAATTATTTTATAAATAAAACATAACAAATAATCTTATATATTAAATATTAAAGTATGATAATTACCTTATAAGCGAACCAAGATGATAGATCACGTCCCACACTTTTGTTGTACATACATCAATAACCAAAGATAGGATGTGTTTCAAAAAGTTATGCCAATCATGTGTCTTTAACCCAGATAAGCTTTTATCATCCATAGTAAACATGTTTTGGAAAGATGCTCCATATCCTGTAGGTGTTCGAATTGATTGAATCCTATTGTTGATAGTTTGTATCTCTTTTGTTGTAAGTATCCAAGGAGCAAGTGCATAAGTTATTTCTTTCGAGTTCTATCAAAAATTGGCCATAGTTTTGGTTTTGAATTCGACGATGACCTAGATGAACTGGCGACCTGATCTGATACCAATTGTTGGAGTTAGATGTCTATGGAAGCATGCAAACATCACAAGGAAGGAGAAGAAGCTTGGAGCACAACACACAATATTGAATGTATTACCACTAGAATGTACAAAGATAAGTAAAACATTAGGGTTATAGGCATATGTACAAGCCGGGGTAAAAAACCTCTTAAAGAGGGGAAAAAGTGCCCCGGCATTCCTAGTGTGTTCACACACATCACTACCTAAATATATCAACAATTACACATGCCAAAATGGAAGATTATATATTGATGGAAGACCTTACACACATGGAAATATAGCATGTTTAATAAACAATAGTCGAGGATATAATAGTTCAACGACTAATTGCACATTTGAGGAGCATGAAAATAGTTATGAATCACCATACATGAGTAGAAATGTAGCAAGATACATAGTTGTCAATGCTATTACTTCATTACATGTTGGTGATGAATTATCAGTGAATTATGGATGGCGTAGACCTCCAAGAACACCTTTTAGCTAGAGAGCAATCAAAAATTTCTATTTACCTATCTTGTGTTGCATTGAAAACTCTAATTGATTGAAACTATTTTCAAATTAACTTACATATTTAAATTTATGTTTAAAGTTAACTTTTCATTTATTTATAGAATACTAATGATTTTTATTCATGTGTGTAGATTCCTATGCATGAAATTGATGATCTTCCACCACACCATTCAGAGTTGCCAGTAAGACCTCATTTATCAAAAGCTTCCATGAGGAGACTACGCAAAGGTGATCCTGTTGAATACACAAGATTGAAAGACCTATATTCAAAAGAAGATAAAGTATTAGGTCTTTGCGATAATGATGAAGATGATGGCATGGCAAGTTTTATCGAGGATTGGTATCGAAATGATAATAAAAGCTTTGATATTTCTAAAAATGAGAAATATCTTTGAGAAGAATGTCTAAAGTATATATATGAAGGAAGTTGCTTGACACGACTAAGTGCAAGCTTACTTATTCTCAAGCTTCAAAATCATTTTGGATGGAGTAACATATCTTTTTCGACACTATTAAGGTATAATTTATAATTTTTTTTATATATTTAGTTATTTATTTATTTTTATTAATATCATATTTTTTCATGAACTTATAGGTTACGATTTGAAAAGTTCTTACCAAGCAAGAATATTCTTCCTAGATCACATGATGAAATGAAGAAGATAATCAATAGTCTTGGTGTAGATTATCAGTGTATACATGCATGTCCTAATGATTGCCTTTTATATAGAGGTAAATATGCAAACTCTTTGACATGTCCAAAATGTTAATCTCCTCGATATAAGAACGAAGAGGGTAAAATCCCAAAAAAGCTATTAAGACATATTCCATTGGCTCCATGAATTAAACATATGTTTCAAAGCCTTGAATTAACAAAGCTTTTTACATGGGGATTTGATCATAAAAGTACTAATGGAGTAATGAGAATTCTAGCAGATAGTGCAACTTTTCAACATATTGACTATAGATGGCATGATTTTGCACAAGAGCCATGCAATCTAAAGTTAGGAGTTGCATTAGATGGGGTTAATCCGTTTTCGATGAAATCTAGTAAATGGTCAACATGGCCTGTGGTAGTCATTAACTACAATCTCCCAACATACCTTAGCATTAAGAAGGAACATTTAATGATTTCACTTCTAATCCTAGGAAAAAGATAAGTCAAAGATATGAATATATATCTTGCTCCTCTCATTGATGATATGCAAGAGTTATGGAGAGGTATTAATGTCATTGATGTATCAAAAAGCATTAATCAAAGACACTTTATGGTTTGCAAAATTGTGGCTTGGACTATACACGATTTTTCAGGATATGGTGTCTGTTTAGGTAATGATCTACTTTTAAGGGATATAAAGCTTGTCCTTATTGTGGAGATTGGTTGAGATCAGTTTATAGTAAGAATCTCAATAAAAATATTTATCTTCGACCTCGATGGTTCTTGCTTGATGATCATCCATTAAGATGCAGAAGATAGGCGTTACATTTTAATGGAAAGATTGAAATAGTCAGTGTCTAAAATCAATGAAACCTATGGATTGGTATCGAAAATGGACAAATGGGCCTCTTATAGATCCAGAATCCAAAATCTTCAATGATGATGAAGATAACGAGAATGTAAAGATAAGAGGTAAAGAAAAATTGGTATTAGCAGAGAATATGTCGATATGGTATTCTTTGGAGTATTGGATGGAGTTAAAGGTCTATCATCTTCTGGATCCTATGCATATATTCAAGAATATTGGTTATTCATTATGGCAACATCTTCTTGGATTAAAAGACACAATAGCATCAAGAAATGATTTAAACCCCTCCGATCACAACCTCAGAATTGCATGAATTTTGGTGAGCATACTCAGGGTGATTAGGAGATCAAAACATCTTCGCTCTGTCGTGCCAAAATCGGGATCTGAACTTGTTTCGGCCTCCAAACGCACTATCGTAGTGCTTGTGCAGGATAGTTAAAGGTCTATCATCTTCTGGATCCTATGCATATATTCAATAATATTGGTTATTCATTATGGCAACATCTTCTTGGATTAAAAGACACAATAGCATCAAGAAATGATTTAAACCCCTCCGATCACAACCTCAGAATTGCATGAATTTTGGTGAGCATACTCAGGGTGATTAGGAGATCAAAACATCTGCGCTCTGTCATGCCAAAATCGGGATCTGAGCTTGTTTCGGCCTCCAAACGCACTATCGTAGTGCTTGTGCAAGATATTTTGTCTTTTTGTGCCAAAGGTATATACAATTTTTGGTTCGCCATTATAAGCATCTCAAAGTTTGCTATAGGTTTATTAGAACTCATCAGAGTAGTTTTGTTCAACTTTTTCAGGTACAGTCATTTTTCTACATGAGGGTATTTTGGTTAGTGGCCATGGATGAATGAAGTGATGTATTCCGTATGTTGGTTGTTGAGGATAAGTTGGATGGTACCAATTACCCATTGCGGGCTTATATGATGTGATATGTATTGGTTGCAAAAGGACTATGGAACATAGTGCAAGGTGTTGAAAAACATCCTATTACACCTGCAAAAACAAGTATTGAAGCTGATGCAGATGGCATTGAAGATGCTGATATTCTTCAGATTCTTGTTCGTGTTGCGGTTTCTGCTGCACCTACTGTAGAGCAAATTTGTTGGGATGGCAGAGATGCTCAAGCACATGCATTGATAGCCTTGTCTATCAAACGTGCCATTATCCCTCATATTCCTTCTTGTAAAACAATGAAGGATTGCTTGGGATACACTTACCACATTGTACCAAGCTAGGAATGAGGCTCATGTTGCTTACCTTTGAAAATAGTAGGAGCGTGAACATATGAATGAAGGTGATTCTATGGACAATTTTTTGACAAAAATTGAGGATTTGAAGGAACAATTGATTTCTGCTGATGAAGTTATACCAAATAGCTCACTTTTGCAAACCGTTCTAAATGGTCTTCCTGATTCATATCAGATTTTCGCTTCTACTCTTTGTTTGACGATGAAAGGCAATCCAAATGCCTCATCATTTGAGGAGTTAGTCTTTGTTCTATTGCACGAAGATCAGTCTAGACAGAACAGGTCCATTATGTGTATTCCAAATCAAGCTTTCTTGGCTAGTCAAAAGGGCAAAGTTAAATGGATCTCATCTACTAGTAAGCAGAAATCTGCAAATGCTGCACATTTGAAGAAGGAAGACAAAAATGAGACGAAATCAAAAAAAGTAGAAATTGTTTTTCAAATACTGTAAAGCAAATGATCATGTCATTAAGAGGAGTCCAAAACTGGGTGCTAAAGACACAAAGAAGAAAGAGGCTGGAATGGTTGTTGTAGAGGTCTCTACACTCAAAACAGTCTGCTAATCTTGTGCAAAATGAAGAATGAGCGTTTACTATTGTTTGCGGTTTTGACCCATCTTCTCATGACCAGTGTATGTCTGCAGTAGACTCAGATGTTTGGTATCTTGATAGTGGGGCAACCAAACATATTACCTTGCAGTGCAGTTTATTCACTTCACTTGAGTGTGCCCCCATGGGGAATACTGTCACATGTGCCAACAACTCCTCTTATCCTATTATCGGAGTTAGTAAGATCCTTCTCACTATTGCTGATGGTAGTTCTTTCACTTTTTTGGATGCTTTATTTGTGCTAGGGATCAAGAAAAATCTATAATCAGTTTCTGTATTAGCCAAGATTGCCTTGGTTGTGAAATTTGTTGATGACTATTGACAAAATACTTCCAATAGTGTTTTCTCAGACTGTCATGTATATAAGAGCTCCAAACTTTGTAACACTCAAGAAGAGTCTTCCTGTAGTGACCCAAGCCTATCCAACCCCTAATAGACAAAAGAAATCCTTACTTTTGTATAGAAAAGAACATTGTAAAGAAATCGCGACTTTCTCAAGGCAAGAACTTGCGATTCTCTCCAAAATGGTATAAAAGCCACAAAAGTGAAGGATTTCATGCCATTTACACTTGTATCTTTTGTAGTAATGAGAAGAGAAGCTCCTTTGGTTGTGATATCTATGTCATTTCTTTTGTTCTTTGTCTTCTTTATGCTTTATGGAAGTGTTGTTGTGTTGCTTGGTTGATTGTGAATCTGTGGATGTTGGTTCTACTTGATTATGAAGCCCTTGAGGAGTAATCTCTATCATATTCATCCTTTGTAACCACTGTAGTGAAGTTTTCCGAACACGAATCTCTCTCGCCTGCTTATACACTTGAGTAATCCTAATTTCAGCCTCATATTTGAAATCTACATGAAAAATGGCATGGAAAAGCCACTTGAATCACTTGATTTGGTGCTTGTATGAGAGAGATATGATCATTTGAAGTTTCCAGCTTACATGTCTGCAGAAAGTCGTGTTATTCAGAAAGTCGACTTTTAATATTTCCACCTTGATTTATCATGTTTACTCCTTGTGGACCTTCATACAAGTATGCTTGCTTGCATCCTCTGAGCATGATTGATGTGTGGTTTGTGAAACGCTAGTCTCTAAGCACCAATCGGGTTAGCTTGTTCTTGGATTGACAAATTAAAAAGCTAATCCCTTTCCCACTTCTTTGTCATCAAGTCCCTACTGTTGCAATGGGACACAGACTTGTTGGAAGGTGAAGGTAAGATTGTCAACATAGTTCTCTTTTTTGGCACCATTGTCGAGGACGAGCTACCTAGATTGGGGGTGTCAAAACCACAAGTAAGTAGCACTTTCTCTTTACATTGAGACAAGATAGACTATGGGAGCTGCAAGATTGATGGAAGGTCAAGCCAGGTATGTACTTTTCATTTGATGCATAGCAGATCATGTGTGTGTGTGTCCCTTGTGAAGTTTTCAATCACATTGAGGTGAAGGGATGGCCATGTGAGAGTTTAACACACTCAAAATGGTTACCCCTCGCTCATTGGTTTGAACTTTGCAATTTCTTTTGATTAAGTCTTTTTTACCTCAATTAGGAGGACTTTTGAGAATAGTTATAGGAGAAAAGCTGAGAAAAGAAAGCACAAAACATTTCTTTGATTTTGATAATTTCCATCAGAAAGTCACAACTTTCTATCAGGAAACCACAATTTTTTGTGTTTTGCAATTTTAAAAGCAAAAAAGAATATAAAAAAAAACCCATAAAATGCCAAAAGATAATAAAAATCAACAAGTATGGAAAAAAGAAAAGAAAATTCACAACAAAGAAGAGGGAGATGATAGCATGAAATGGGAAAGTTCTTGAACATCTAATATTTTTGGGGGATTGCATGAGATTTCAGAAAATTGTGACTTTATGTGAGTCACTTCTCAGAAAATTGTGCTTAATTAGGAGGGCTAATTGAGGAAGAACTTGATGTTTATGAAGTTTAAGAAGTCTCTTGAGATGAAAGGATCAAATGGGCTAGTATGAAAGTGCAAGAAAGCAAGTGGAAGGGGTCTCATTTTTTGAAGAGGGAAGGATTAAAGTTACTACAGACAATCGCGACTCTCTACCAGAAAATCGTGATTCTCTGCTTGGACATCACGACTCTCTGCTTTCTTTGGGGGGTTTGTTCAAATTTCATGGGTCCTTGAGATTTTAGTCAGAAGAGTTTGTTCAGATTTTGTGAATCCTTGAGATTTAGGGAGAAAGTTGGTCGTGATTCTCTGCTTGGACATCACGACTCTCTGCTTTCTTTGGGGGGTTTGTTCAAATTTCATGGGTCCTTGAGATTTTAGTCAGAAGAGTTTGTTCAGATTTTGTGAATGCTTGAGATTTAGGGAGAAAGTTGGTAAGAATTTTTGGTTGTGAGAAAGTCGCGACTTTCTCCAAGAAAATCGCGACTCTCTCAAGAGAAAAATTCTTTGCTGGGGAAAATTGGCTAAGGAAATCATGAATTTCTCTAAGAAAGTCGCGACTTTCTCCAAGAAGTCTAGAAGAGGCAACTTTCTTCACCTGGAAAAATTTTGCATTGTGAGAAAATCGCAAATTTCTTCAAGAATTTGGGAAAACAAGAAAATCGCGAATTTGAGGAAAACAACCACGAATTTGAGGCTATAAAATTGTGACAAGAAAATTGTGATTTTCTCCATAAAACAAATAAGAATAAAAACCAACTCCAAGGAATTGTGGTTAAATAGAGAAAATCGCGAATCTCTTGTGTGAGATGAGAAAATCGTGACTTTCTTTGAGAAAATCACGAATTTCTTGCTGATCAGAAAAAGTGAGAAAGTCGTGCATTTCTTCGACGAAATCATGACTTTCTCCACAAAAATTTGAAGGAAAACACCACAAAAATAAAAAAAAAAACTAAAAAAAGAGTTGGAGAAAATAAATGCTAGATCAGACCGAGGCAGAAAATCGTGACTCTCTCCAAGAAAATCATGATTCTCTAATCCCTTGACTTTAACCAAAATTTCAGGATAACTAAAAGATTTTGAATGTTAGGAAAACAAGAAAGAACATAATTTGAGGGAGTGGACTAAGGAGCAAAAATTTGTGTTGGCCTTGGCAGGCAAAAAATCGTGACTCCCTGCCAAAAAATCACGATTTTCTAGGCTGATCACAAACAAGAGCATTTTAGTGAGAAAAAATAACAGTACGAAAAAGAGAAAGAAATCTTGATTCTTGGAATAACCCTAAAGGATTAGAACACCTGTTTCCATGCAGTTGAGAGGATAAAAAGTTGTACCTGAACCCAACCCTAACCCTAACCTAGACCAAACTCAAAACCTAGGGAACCAAGAAACGACCACCAGTAGGATGCAAGAAGAACAAGGGAGTGAGGGGCATTTCAAAAACATACTTAGATTTGAATTCATGAATAGGTTTGGAGCCTACATATACAAGGATGGGATTCAGAGGTATGTGGTAAGACTTAAGTCAAGCTCATTGCTCAATATGACACCAATTACTCAATTTGAGAATGGACATTATATAGAAAGAGATAGAACCACCTACATGGTGACTACGGATCCAGAAAATATCAATGACCAGGGAGAGGTACCAAACAAGAGATTAGCAAGGGAAGAACTAGAGGAAACCCTAACTCCTAGATGACAATCTATTTGCACACATCAAGAGTAGGTCATTAGACTTCCATGTGATCAAATTGACACCTTGCTTCACATGAACCCAGACACAGGGAATGTCTACTGGGCAGCTAATGTAGACACTAGCCAAGCACCCTCACACATGAACATGAAAATCCTCAAAAACTACAATGAACCAAGAGAATCGCCTACTTTCATGAATGAAGAAGAGAAAAGATTTTGGAAGCTGTTAGATGAGTTGAAGAGTTCCTACACCCACTTGAACCAACCTATCTTCTCTAGAAGGAATGCAACCACTCAAGAGGGGGGAGAGGAGCAAGGAAACCCTAATCCACAAATGCATGGATCAAGTTGTTTGGAATGAATTGAGAAAACAAAAGGTTAGAGAGTACAAAGAAGAGAAGCTCCCTCCAGGGGAAGAAATAAAACCCTAACTTGAAAATATTCTGCAGGAACCCCACAAAGAATGACAACGACTCAAATTAGGATGAAAGAGTAATGCAAGTACCATTGAGAAGATAGGGGGATACTGTGAGGGGGAAGAAGGGAACTCCACCATCATGTTGGATTTCCAGGGCCATAAAGTACAAGCCATTTTGGATAGTGGATTTGGAGTGGCCAATGTAACCAAGGAGATATGGGAGAAATGGGGAAAGCCAAAGATGAAACCTTCCAGGTTGAAACTTCACTTAGCTGGTGGTCATTTGGAGCAGCCCATTGGATTGCTAGAATAGGTGGATTTGAAGACATGTGGAATCAAATTCCAACACACTCTAGCTGTAGTAGATTTTCATGAGCTGACCACATATGATGTCATTTTAGGAAGACCATTTCTTAGACAACTCCGAGTAGTGCAAGATTGGGGAACTGACCATATCTACTTGCAACATGAAGACAATGTGAACAAGGTGAACCTGAAGAGTGGCACTTATCATGATATCTGTGCCAGAGATTGGAGAAAAGTGCATCCCCAAAGCACCACCTCAATAGATTCTAGTTCATTAGGAGAAGTGGATTTTGAGGAGTCTACCCAGATATGGATGTGCAAACCAAAGAAGGGGGGGATGTATAAACTAAACAAAGAGGAATGCATGCTTGAGAGAAGCATAGAGGACTCTAGTTACCTGCCAAAGTGGTTTGAAGAGGAGGATTTTGAACCCTATGGGTGGAATCAAATTTTGTCAACCCTAGAAGTAGCGGTCAATGAACAAAGTCTATCCCAGATCTGTGATTCAGAAGGGTATGACCTAATACCATTCAACATGGTTCTAACAGTATCAGACACAAGGAGTTGTAACAACAAGAGTACCTCTAGCACACTGAAGGAGAAAAAGAAAGAAGAGCAAGTAGACACCCAAATTGATGTCCCAATACATTTCAAGAGATATGAAGTGGAAGAAAGGAAAGTCATATTCCAAAAACCCCAAAGAGAATGGAGAAAAGATCAGGCTTATGACAACAAAGAGCAAGAGAAACAAGTGATAGTCACAGTGGAAGAGGGGGAAGAGAGGAAGATAGTCATGGCCAATGATATTCAACCGTAAGAAGAAGAACAGTTGGTAGCTTTAGTCAGGGAGTTTAGGGAAGTGTTTTGCCTAGAGTTACAAGGATCTCAAGGGGGTTGACCCAAGCATTTGTGTGCATAGAATACCCATTGCCCCAAATTCAAAACCCTCCAAGCAAAGACACTACACGTATAATGATGTTTATGCTACCAAAATCAAAGAAGAAATTGACAAATTGCCATTAGTAGGGTTTATTTATGAGATAGAGCACATCGAATGGACATCCCCTATAGTGGTTGTCCGTAAAAAAAATGGCAAACTCCGAGTTTGCATCAATCTCAAGAAGCTTAATGTTTCCACTATTATCGACAATTACCCATTGCCAATTACTAACCATTTATTGGAAAGAGTAGCTAGAAAAGAGGTGTATAGGGGTTATGCCATTTGGCTTGACAAATGCACCAACTACCTTTCAAAGGCTTATGTGCCATGTATTCAAAGATCTTTTGAGAACAACCATGGAAGTATATGTGGATGAATTGTGTGCTTTTTCTTGCAAAAGAATAGCTCACCTTGGGGAACTTAGCCAAATCTTTGAAAAGTGCAGACTTTACAAAGTTTGTTTAAACCCTGAAAAGTGTATCTTCTTTGTTAGGCAAGGAAAGATACTGGGCCATATTGTTTCCAAAAATGGTATCTCCAATGATGAAGAAAAGACCAAAGTAATAGCTGAAGTGCCTAGACCAACAACTTTGAAGGAATTGCAAGCCTTCATGGAGCATTGTGGATACTACAGGAGGTTTGTCCACAATTATGCAATGATTGTTAGACCCTTATATGCCTTGATTACCAAAGTTGAATGGACAGAGGAGTGTGAAGAGGAAAATTTTCTCCTAATTGGGAGAAAATTTTCCATGTCCATGTGGATGCTTCCAATTTTGAATTAGGATGTATTCTAGAACAGCCATTTGAGAATTCCAAGCTAGAGTTCCCAATTGCCTATGCAAGTAGACAAATGAACCAAGCTGAGAGGAACTACAGCACAATAGAGAGAGAGGGGTTAGGCATGGTGTATGCCGTCAAGAAATTCAGGCATTACCTCCTACCAAACAAGTTCAAGTTCTTTGTAGATCATCAAGCTCTCTTGTATCTAGTAAACAAGCCTTATAACATTGGAAGAATTGTGAGATGGTTTTTGCTATTGATGGAGTTTGATTTCGAGGTTGTGGTGAAGCAAGGAAAGATGCACATCAAGGCATATCATCTATCTAGATTATGCAATGGAGAAGAACCCCAAGGTGCGGATGATGAACTACGTGACACATATCTATTTAAGGTTGAAGTTGTGCCTACTTGGGCAGAAAACCTTGTTCCATTACTGAGTTTTGGACTTCAATTCTCTAAAATAGACATAAGTCCAGCCCTAGACCAAACCAAAAACTACATCCTACTCTCAGGATATCTATACTACCTCCATCATTCAGGCATAGTCTTAAGTTGCATCCTAGATGAGGAACAAAAGAGTTACCTGGAAAGGGCACATAACCCACATAACCTAGTCCATGTTTCTAAAGCCCAAACCCTAATGAATCTTCAGGGTACATTGGCCTAAACAAAAGAAGGACATACATTACTTTGTCCAAAAGTGTAAAGCCTGTTAAGAAGGAAAAGTAGTGGAAACGGCAACTATGTTTTGGATAAACAAAAATCCAGTTTGGGGAGAAGAGATCATCAAACGTTTGAAAACACAAAACCCTCAAGTGAAAATGACTTTTCATGAGAAGGTAATGAATTTGTAATCCACAGACTATTCATTGATAGGGGACCAGTTGTATAAGAGAGGTAAAGATGGATATTTAAGGTTGTGTGTTCCAGAAGAGGAGTATGTGAGAATGTTACAATTAGCACATGCGTGCAACATCAGGACACTTTTCAGTAGAAAGAATTGCCAAGCTAATAATTTATGTAGGATTTTGCTGGCCCACACTACATAAAGATGCCAAGATATTTGTGGAAAGATGTGACATTTTCCAAAGAATAAAGAATCCCATAAGAAAGGATGATATGCCACTAAGACCAATAATGAGCTTTAGAGCTTTTTCAAAGTAGGGCATAGATTTTATTGGACCTATTTCACCACCTTCTAGAATCACACATGCAGAATACACCATAGTAGCAATTGACTACTTAACTAAGTGGGCAGAGGCTAAAGCCACCCAAAGAAATGATGCTCAAACAAAAGCTAGGTTCCTATTTGAAAACATCTTTGTGAGGTTCAGGTTACCATTAGAAATCATCAGTGATAGGGGAACTCACTTTGTCAATGAGGTCATAGAACATCTTCAACAAGAGTTCTTACTGGTATATAGACTCTCAACACCCTATCATCCCCAAGCAAATGGATTAGCGGAAAGCACCAATAAGGTTTTGCGTGGAATATTGCAAAAGATAGTCAACAATAAAAGGTCAGATTGGGATAAACACTTACATCATGCTCTATGGGCTTATAGAGTTGCTTATAAAACCAGTATTGGAACTACACCCTTCAATTTGGTATATGGGCAAAATGCTATCTTACCCATGGAATTCTTAATCCCAACCCTAAAAGTGGCAAAGATGCTAAATTGGACAGAACACGAGCTTGTAAACAGAATCCCCGAACTAGAAAGGTTAGGAGCCACCATGTTACAAGCCATAAACTCTCTTTACACCAACAAGAGAAGACAAAAAGCGTACTTTGACATGCATGTCAAAGAGAAAGATTTGAAGGTAGGAGATTTAGTCCTAACATTCACCATCAAGGAAATGGGCAAGAAGCTACACAAGAGGGGACATGGACGATATATCCTCTACACAATCAATAAAATTGGGGCCATGCAACTCGCCACCCTAGAAGGACAAGTCATGCCCAATTATGTAAGTGGATGTAGGGTAAAAAAATACCTAGAACCCCTTACAGAATAGCAATGGTAGAGATTACACATAGGTCAGTATAGACAAAAAGAGTTAGAGAGAATCAAGGAAGAACCTCAGCAAGAAGCTAAAGAGAGAATCTTGAAGATAAAGGAAAAGATGCGGGGAATCTGACTATGTTCTTTCATTGTTGAAATTGTATATAGTTCACACTTTTTGTCTTATATATCGTCTTTTTTCTTGTATTTTTCATCTGCACATGTTGAATAAGTGTATGTGTATGTGAACTCAGCAGCCAAAGCGGAGTTTCAAGATCATGCAAAATTTTGATTGAAACCCTAACAACTCTTGCATTAAACTACACACGCACACACACACACACTCAATAAAGGCTTTTGAGCACAAGAAGGCCATTCTTTGCACACAAATAAAACAGACCTACCACAAATGCTTCAACCGACCTCCAACCTCCATTCTCGATGTTACAAAAAAAAGGGGGGGGGAGAAGGACAAAATAAAAGCAAGGCAGAGAAAGAGAAGCAAAGTTAGAAGGAGTACAACAAGAGGGGAATATGCCGAGAAAAATTGTTTTCACCTGGTCAAAGAAGGGATAAATGAAATGTTATAAGAACATAAGACACAAGACACGCACGAAAAGGCTTATAATAGGGATAGGAAGTTTAAATTTGTTTTCTCTTTAGAAAGAAAAGGGATTCAAAATTGGTTTCAATTTTTAAGAGCCCTAACTTGAAGATTTTTAGTTCTAGAGATAGGAAGCCTTCACTATGATGTGAGTGGGAGTCTAAGTGATGAATAAGTGTGTGGTCCAAAATTATGGGATTTGTACTATATTCATTCAATCTTTCATTTTTTTGTGATGTTTTTCTTGAGTCTTGATATGAAAAAAAAAGGAATTTTTCAATAATAAGTTCAAAAAGAATGAGAAGCATCTAATCAAACTCAGGTTGTTGGCTTTGACAGATGGCTGAAAAGATGCTAAAAAGTGTGTCCATAGCTCAATCGAAGGGACACCGGTTCCTTGATGTAGGAGAAACGGATGAGGAGGCCAAGCAAAACTTGATGAGAATGGCCAGATACATGTATACGCTGAAATCTGGAGGAGCTAAATTCAATGTAGTTACTATGGATATAACAAAGTTACAAAACATGAGGATATAAAGGAGATTTGGAGGGAGGCAGGAATCCATGGGTTTTTGGACTTGGACCTCATTATGGTTGATATCCCTATATGTATCTTAGCTATGGAGACCATGGAGAGGCACACCTGGAAAGAAAGTGAACCCCAAGAGTACTTAATGTGCCAGGTGCCTAACTTCGTAGGGGACATGAAAACCATTAGGATCGATCAAGCATTGGTAAGGGGAGCCCTGAAGTTTGAGGGAGGTAAAACACATAGTTTGAATGATATCAAGAAAGGGATGGACCGATACAAGGAGATCAAGAAGTTCCCTGATTTTGACTCAAAGGTATTAAACATGGCAGTTAGGCTTCTCCATCAGCACTTTTTTTCAATTCAAATGATGCGGTACACCATGCTTCACAAGGCAGTGACCTTAGCCTTCATGAAGAGAGGTAGTTCAGAAAGGATGGATTTGTCAAGTTATGTGTTGAAATATATATATGAAGCAGCAATGCATTGGAAGGAGAAGCAATTCTTGGGAGGAGGGCAAGCCCTAACAAGAATTATATACACCGCTCTGGATGAAGATGAAGACATAGAAGTTATGCTTAGCAGAAGGAAGATGGAGGAGTTGGAAAGCACCAAACATGTGACCTCCCCTATGAAAGCAGGAAGAAGAGGAAAGGAGATGGAGGAAATATCGAAAGCCACAACTCAACAAATGGCAGGAAAGTCCATGAAGAGGGTACGGGAAGTGGTGGGAGTGAGCGAGCCCCCCAAGAAGAAGTTAAGACCATCAGAAAGAGTGAGGAGCAAAGTTCCACAAGAAGACCAGGAAGAGTTGGGCATTCAAGAGAAGGAGACCAATTATGTAACCATCTAGGCAAAGGAAGACCCAAGGAAGGCAACATTAGAGATGGTGGAACCCACTAGGGAGGAAGTGGTGGAAGCCTAGAGAAAAGCTCAAGCAAATCCAGCCTCCATCCCTCCAATGATAGAGAAACAAAAGTTATATACTTACTTTCTGCAAGGTTGTGAAGATAAAAGACAAGCATACAGAAAGCAATATCAAAAAATGCTTGATGATTACTCAGACAAAACGATAGACTGGACACAGGAAGAGCTGAAAATGTTAGAATAAAAAACAAAGGTGACCTTCGTTAGAAGAGAAAAAGTTTTAAGAAGAATTTTTGAACAGCTTAATCTTGCAAAAGATCAAAGGAAGTTAGTGCCTCCAAAGAAGGTAAAGGTGGTACCCCCCACTAGAAGCAAAGAAGTTAGTAATGAGGCATCTGAGGCTCATCGCCAACACCTCATCGAGAAAAGTAACAAGAGGTTCCCAAAAGAAGATGAGGAAAAGAGAAAATATTAGCAACCCATGCCATATTTATTGGAACCCACACGGGAACTCCTGGAAGGTGGATCCACTTTGGTGACCAGAGAAGACGGACAACTGATAAACCACAACCGCAAGAGCCGGAGGAACATTACAAGGAGGATAATGAGGGAACACAAGAAGTGGATGGGGAAGATGAGGAGGAGAGAGAATTGTTTCTTGCATTCCATAGAGACGAGAAAGCCCCAAGAGGAGTTCAGCATCCAGGGGCTCAGAGAAATGGACCAAGAGGCTGACCTGGATGACTTCTTCAATGCATCCATGGGGTTTGAAATAGAATCAACAAAAGAGATATTACAAGAAGAAAGAGTTGTTCTCACCACTTGTCCACATAAGGAATAGGAGCAAGAAGGACTGGCATACTCGGGCCCAAATGTGATCATGGAAGAGGTAGAAGAACAAAGAATGACTCACACGAGTATTGCTGGAATACCAAGACAAAAATTACATTGGGAAAAACCAAAAAAAGAATTTTACATCCGATTCCAAGGGGAAGAGGGAAAGGAAAGTGTGACTAAGGAAAGAGGGATCATGAGGGAAGAAACACCACAAAATGACCAACAAGAAGAAGAAGAACACTCTCCACAAGAAAGCAGTTTAGAAGAGGAGAGCAGCTCGGAAGAAAATGTTGATGGGGAGGGACATGAGGATGCAGAAACAAGACAAGCAGAAAAGGAGAACCAAGGCATGGAAGAACAGGTGCAGGAAAGAAATATGGAGGAAGAGGAACAAGAAGACTTAGAAGCAAGAAGGGAAACAAATGAAGGAATGGTGAAAGAAGAAATCAAATCAATACAACTAGGGCACGAGGGACTAGAAAATGAGGATAAAGCATTACAACAGTATTCAACCCAAGGCCAAGAGAAGGAGGAGAACAAGGACCTATTAGAAATCAAATCCATGCTCGATCAAAGAACATACCAATTTTCTCAAGGAGCAAAATGGGCATTACTAGCAGGCCTCAGAATGGAAGAAGAAAGAAGACAATTAGTGGAGACCTGGAAGATAGAAAGTAAAGATCTATTTAAACAAAATGAGATGTTACTCCCGGACAATGAAGTTCTCCAAGAAGAAATAGTAAAGCTAATAGAAGAAGTCATAGCTACAAGGCACTAGAAGACAGAAGCAGAGAAAGCACGATAGGAGATGGAAAACTAGTTCGATGAAGTAATAAAGAAGAAAGATAGAGAGATCGAACTAGGAAGAAACACTTTGAAAATAGTCAAGGATGAGCTAGAGGAGTATAAACTGTACCTGCAAAGCAAGAAGGAGGAAGTAAAAAAGCTCCAGCAAGAGAAAGATCAATGTATGAAAGATCTTGAGAATAGTAAAAGAGAATAGAAGATTTGGGAACTGAAGTGCATGGAAAGCCAAGAGGCCGCTCAGGTAAGAGACCAGACCATTCAGGAACTCTTAGAAGAACTTAAGCAGAAGGAGGCACAACACTCTGGAAAAGATAAGGAAATAGAGAACCAAAAGAAGAAATATTCATTCATATGCTCATCATTTAAGAAGATTAAGGAGCAGAATGATGAGCTGCTATCCATTTTGGATCCGAACAGTAGCACCGCTTTCCAGAACAATCAAGAGTCAGACAAGATAGCAGCACTAGAAAGAGAGCTAGTAGAAGCCAGAAGAGAAGCTTCCCAGACAAAGGCAATGCGAGAGAAGAAGGGAAAGGTGGAAGAAAAGATGAAACTCTTATATGAAGCTTCCATTGAAATGTCTGCATATTTTAGAGCAACCAAGACTCAAATTCAGCACACCATGGAAGAATGCCGACAGGAAGTGGAAAGAGAAATAAGGGAGCTTATTCTGTGGGGAACAAAAGTCTCTGAAGTGTAGTCTCATATCCAAGAAAAAGCTCAGGAAATAGAACAAGAAGGCGAAAGTCCCATACAGGAGGCAGAGATGAAGGCAAGAGATTCACAGGCAAGGAATGACAAATCCGATGACTTAGATCTCGAGGAACCACTACCACCCTATACATTGATAAATGATATGAACAGTAGAATCAAATATCTAAAGCAACTATAAGACAGATACAAGGCTAGGCTAAGAAGATTCCTACTACAAAAGCTAAAGAAACCTCCATGAATGCTGTCCGATTTCGATATCATGGACATGCCCCTTGTGTATATATGTGAATCAATAAAGGAGTATCAGACATGCATTTTAAAGAGGAAGCCTGATCAGTTTCTAGAGTACTCAAAAAGTCATTTTGTGCTAACAAAGGAATTCTTTCATAAAGTTAACCCGTGGTGGTGTAGGGAGCAGGGAATTTTTGAATAAGCAAAAAGAATGTCAGCACATATGTACAAACGCTCCAATTAGCCTTAAACTCAACCCCGCTTATTTTCCATGCACGCGTCGAAGGGATTGGCCAACATTTTGGGAATGTCAAAGGAGTGGACAAATATCCAGCTCATGGTTGAAACCTCAGCATAGTTAGCCAACCAAATTGTACATGCTACAAGTGATAGACACCTTTTTGGAAGATATGAGAGATGTGATAGATTACACCATCATTGTGCAAACCCGCATATTAACAATGATAAAGACCTGTCTAGAGAGTTTTTCACAGGTTAACATCAGAATCTTGAAATTTTTGGGCTTCCACTCAGGAACCAATACACTTCTTTTCGATCTCAGTGAAATGCTAGACAGACAATGTCTCATGGCATATTACGTAGGAGTAATGTTTATGCAAAGTATTTACTTACAAACCTTCAAGGATGCCTTCACTACGGGATTTTTGAGATGGACTCTGAGATTTTTGGAAGAGTATCCTTGGGTCTCGAGGCACACATTCTCGCATGTGAAGCTGTCTATGTAGAGTATCGGAATCAAAATATAGTAGATGCACTAGTCGCGGTTGTAAACTGGAGAAAAGCCTTGGTAGTCAATAACATCAATACGAAAGAGCAAGAACATCACCGACACCTCAAGAACTATACAAACAGAGATAAACATAGCAGTAGTGGAATTTACAATAGAGTAAAGAAAACCACAGCCTCTGGATATGTACATAGATTCTTCAAATTTTTGACGCAGACATCAAAGGGTCTAGGAGGGGGAGGAAATGTTGACAAGATATTTCCAATAGTTTTTTCTCATACTGTCATGTATATAAGAGCTCCAAACTTTGTAACACTCAAGAAGAGTCTTCCTGTAGTGACCCAAGAGTATCCAACCCTTAATAAACAAAAGAAATCCTTACTTTTGTATAGAAAAGAACACTGTAAAGAAATCATGACTTTCTCCAAGCAAGAAATCATGATTCTCTCCAAAATGGTATAAAAGCCACAAAAGTGAAGGATTTTAGGCCATTTGCACGTATCTTTTGCAGTAATGAGAAGAGGAGCTCCTTTGGCTATGATACCTGTGTCATTTCTTGTGTTCTTTGTCTTCTTATGCTTTATGGAAGTTTTGTTGTGTTTCTTGGTTGATTGTGAATCTATGGATGTTGGTTCTACTTGAGCCCTTGAGGAGTAATCTCTATCATATTCATCTTCTGTAACCACTTTAGTGAAGTTTTCCAAACACGAATCTCTCTTGCCTGCTTATACACTTGAGTAATCCTAATTGCAGTTCCATATTTGAAATCTAGATGAAAAATGGCATGGAAAAGGCACTTGAATCACTTGATTTGGTGCTTGTATGAGGGAGATATGATCATTTGAAGTTTCCAGCTCACATGTCTCCAGAAAGTCGACTTTTAATATTACCACCTTGATTTATCATGTTTACTCCTTGTGGACCTTCATACAAGTATGCTTGCTTGCATCCTTTGAGCATGACTGATGTGTGGTTTGTGAAGCACTAATCTCTAAGCACCAATCTGGTTAGCTTGTTCTTGGATTGACAAAGTAAAAAGGGAATCCCTTTCCCACTTCTTTGTCATCAACTCCCTACTGCTGCAATGGGACAAAGACTTGTTGGAAGGTGAAGGTAAGGCTGTCAACATAGTTAGATGCACCTCTACCATACCGTACTTGTTAAGGCCCTCATAGTGCCTCTTTTGCATTAGATTGCTACGTTATGCTGCCTCTAGTCTCTGTGATGAGACTGAGCCTATTTTCTTTGATGAAGCACAAAATTCTGAACATTGGATGGCTGCAATGCAATCTGAGTATGATGCTATCATGAAAAATGGTATCTGGTCTTTACTTGCTTCCTAGCAAGAAGGCCATTGGCTTTAAGTGGGTATACAATCTGAAGCGTAAGCCTGATGGAACAGTTGACAGGTATACAACTAGGCTTGTTGCAAAGGGTTATGCACAGGAAAGAGGTATTACTTTTGATGAAACCTTTGCACCTACATGCCAAATGACTACTATTTGTAGCATTTGTGCACTTGCAGCTCATCATGGTTGGAATGTACATCAGTTGGACATTAAAACAACATTTCTGAATGGTGAGTTTCATGAAGAAGTGTATGTTTTTCAGCCCCATGGCTTTGTGCAAAAAGGGCATGAAAACCAGGTGTGCAAGTTAAAAAGGCGTTATATGGTTTAAAGCAAGCACCACGTGCTTGGTATGAAAAGATACATGCCTATCTTATTGCACATAATTTTGAGAATAGTCCAATTGAAAGAAATTTATATGTTAAGCATGCTAATGATGTTTGTCAATTGCAATTTCTTCCATTTCTCTTCTTGCAGTTCTTCCCAAAGATCCTTTTTTGCTGTTAATCGTCAACATCAGGGACATTGGAATCAATATCATAAGTTTCCACTTATGGTGAAGGCAAGTGTTTTGGCTCATATGGTTTTTTATTTGGACTCAACACTAGAATACTTGGTATGGTGTGTTCCAAGTTTGTTTGACAATGCACTTTTGATGTAGTAAGTGTGCTCTCTCCTTCTCAACTCACTAAGGGAAATTGCAGTGTAGGAACTTTAGGAGGAGGCAGATTGTCCTTTATGATAGGATTTTCAATTCTCAGCTCTAAGTGCATGGACACAAGTATTTGTGAGATTAGCTTGTCCATTGAAAACCATATCAATTAGGTGTCAATGTTCGTATGAGAAGTTGAATGGTTATGTCATTGCCAGGAACACTGGCTCAAGTATGCAAGTACTAGAAAGAGGATTGGGTACCTTTTCTAACAACTAGTGAACCAATCATTCTCCTACACATATTCAATCTTTTTCATTCAAGTTCAACTCTCATATAGATTTTCTCACAATGTTCTATAGGTAGCCCGATCACCATCCTAGCTTGATATGCCTTGTTGCAGATTCATTGTTTTATCATTCCTATGATCTACATTTAAGCTCGACATGAGGCCATGAAGTTGTGAGTTAGATTGAGAGAGTGACTTATCCATTTTAGCTAGCATTTTCTTAAGAGAGTTAAATCTCCATGCACTTTTTTCTTTCTAGGTGGTTTTTATTCATTTTCAATTGTCCATTGAGCTAAGTTCTAGTACTTTCTCCATCAACTTATTCTTATTCTTAGAATTTTGCTTTTGTGCTTCATGTAACTTATTAGATTCATTTCCAAAAGAGTCAAAATTTACATGTTATTCACCAAAATTGTGCCAAGCTATGTGGAATCAATCCACAAAAGGAAGTAAGCCCAAAGCTTTGCGGAAAGCTTCAAACTTCTCCCTAGGCAGAGCCTTCGTGAAAAGGTTTGTAATGTTCTCCTGCATGGGCATATATGCCAAGCTGGTCTCCCTAGTAGAGAACCTCTCCCTGACATAATGATGGTGCACCTAAATGTGCTTAGTGTGAGTATGGAACATAGGGTTCCTCACAACTGCCAATGCTCTCTGACTGTCAGTGAAGATGGTGGTGGTAGAAGACTGACCAACACCCAAATCAGCCATAAAGCATCTGAGCCACACACACTCAACAGTCGCTGTGAAAGCTGCCCTATACTCAGCCTCACAACTAGAAGTGGCCACAGTAGGCTCCATCTTGCTCAACCAAGATATACATGAGCTACCAAGCATGAAGCAAAAACCACTTGTCATAGCAACCAGCCCAATCACTGTCAAAAAAAGCATGCAAATTTGGTGGTAGTGATCCCCCCTTTTAATGCATAAACCTACTCATCTGTGAAATAGAAAACTGAATATCTGGCTGAGTAATGCATAATTAAATCAAGCATCCAACAGCTTGTTGATAGAGAACAACATCAAATGCATCTCCAGCATCATGAAGACTCAGTCGTAAACCTGTCTGCATAGGAGTGGCAATAGGCTTACAGTCTTCAAGGCCAAAATGCTGCAATAATGTGTCAATATATTTTGTTTGATACAAAGCCATTCCACCATCAACTTGCATAAACTCAATGCCCAAATAGTGATGCAAATTCCCCAAATGAGACATCTCAAATGAGGCATGCAAATCAGCCTTAAAATTAGCAATATGCATGTCATGAGGACCAATGAGTAGCATGTCATCAACATATACCACAATGATCAAAAGCAGATCATTAGCATGCTTAACATATAAGGTGCTTTCAGTTGGACTATTCTCAAAATCATGTGCAATCAGATAGGCATGTATCTTTTCATAACAAGCACGTGGTGGTTGCTTTAAACCATATAATGCCTTCTTTAACCTGCACACCTGGTTTTCATGCGCTTTTTGCACAAAGCCACGGGGCTGAAAAACATACACTTCTTCATGCAAGTCATCATTCAGAAATGTTGTTTTAATGTCCAACTGGTGTACATTCCAACCACGGTGAGTTGCAAGTGCAGAGATGCTACAAACTGTAGTCATTTGGCAAGAAGGAGCAAAGGTTTCATCAAAATCAATGCCTCTTTCCTGTGCATAACCCTTTGGAACAAGCCTAGCCTTATACTTATCAACTATTCCATCAAGTTTACACTTCAGCTTGTATACTCACTTTGTGCCAATGGCCTTCTTTCCAAGAGACAAGTCACATAATAAGCAGGTTACATTCTTCATTATAGCATCATATTCAGATTGCATAATAGCCATCCAATTTTTTGAATTTTGTGCTTCTTCAAATGAAACAGGCTCATTCTCATTACAGAGACTAGAGGCAGCCATAGCATAGCAATTTGATGCAAAAGAGGCACTATGAGAGCCTGACTGAGTATGATATAACAGAGGTGCATCTAATTTGTTGTCACACAAAGTCTGCACTAGCCATTTGGGCATAATTTTTGCCTACTCAATATCAACTCTCTCATCAACAAGTGCATCATCTAAATCTACATCCGAAATGGGATGATATACATCATCACATGAAACGTGCAAAGGTTGAGAAGTTGCCTCATTAGGACTAGCACTAGAGTATCCACTTGTAAAAAGAGGTAGCAAAGTATCATACATGTCTTTGGAGCTAACAGATGTCTCCTTATTACATGAAAGCAATGGTTGAATAGCATCTTCCACAAAAACAACATCACGGCTAACTAGAATGTGTTTAGTCTGTGGATGATGCAGACCATAGCCTTTACTTTCAGAACTGTACCCAACAAAAATACATTTTACTGCTTTATCATCAAATTTTTTGCGATGTTGTTCAAACACTAATGGATATGCCAGACAACCAAAAACACGCAGATGAGCAACAAATAGCTTGCAACCATGCCAAGCCTCATATGGAGTGATAGAGTGGAGCGCTTTAGTGGGACACTTGTTAAGTACATATGCTGCACACATGACAACCTCAAGCCAGAAACTATGTGGTAAAGCCTGACTCTTGACCATACACTTCACCATCTCCATGAGTGACCTCTTTTTTTGTTCAGCAACTCCATTCTGTTGAGGCATATGTGGCATTATACACTGATGTTTTATCCCACATTCAGCCAGAAATGCATTAAAGTCAGAAGACATATATTCCCCCTCTCGATCAGAATGGAGGGTGCCCATTTTACATGCTGATAGATTTTTAGTCAAAGCCAAAAACTAGTTGCGGCACATAAGCACTTTGGACTTTGCCTTCAATGGATATACCCATGCATGCTTGGAAAAATGAAAGTCATGAAGTAAAGATAGTTCCCAAAAGAAGGTGTCTGCATAGGACCATAGACATCACTATGTACAAGCTACAACTTCTGAGTAGCCCGAACTAAACCATCTTTTGGAATGGAAGAATGCTGCATTTTGCCCAAAATACTCAACAATCTTGGCTAATGCAGAAATTGATAACAAATTTTTCTTGATCCCTGGCACAAACAAAGCATCTAACAAAGTGAAAGAACTACCATCAGTAGTAGTCAAAATGATCTTACCAACTCCCATAACAAGATAGGAGGAGTTCTTGGCACATGTAACAGTATTCCCTGTAGGCGTAGGCTTGAGTGAAGAGAAGAAATTGCGCTGCGAGGTAATATGTTTGGTCGCCCGACTATCAAAGTACCAAACATTTGAGTCTACTACAGACATGCACTACTCATGAGAAGGTGGGTCAAACCTACAAACAATAGTAAATGCCCATTCTTCTTCTTGCACAAGATTAGCAGACTTCGTTTTCAGTGTAGAGGCCTTTGCAACAACCATTCTGGCCTCTTTCTTCATTGCCTCTTTAGCAGCTAGTTTTGGACAGCTCTTGATGACATGATCATTTGCTTTACAGTATTTCCAAAACAATTTTTGCTTTTCTTATTTCTTCTCATCTTTGTCTTCCTTCTTCGAATGTGCAGCATTTGCAGATTTTTGCTTACTAATAGAAGAGCTCCATTTACCTTTGCCCTTCTGACTAGCTAGGAAAGCTTTATTTGCAACATGCATAATAGACATATTCTTCCTAGACTGGTCTTCCTGCAACAGAATAGAGGCTATTCCTCAAATGACAAGGCATTTGGATTGCCTTCCCTCATCAAACCAAGAGTAGAAGCAAAACTTTGATATTGAGTGAGGAAGACCATTCAGAATGGACTGCACAAATGAGCTATCTAGTATAACTTCATCAATAGAAATCAACTTTTCTTTCGAATCCTTGATCTTTGTGAGAAAATTGTCCATAAATCACCTTCATTCATGTGCTCACTCTCTAATTGTTTTTGGAGGTAAGCAACACGAGCCTCATTTCTAGCCTCATACAATGTGGTAAGTGTATCCCAGGCATCCTTAGATGTTCTGCAAGAGCAAATGTGAGGAATAATGGCATTACAATACCTATATTCGCAGGTGTAACAGGATGTCTTTCAACACCCTGCACAATATTCCATAGTCCTTTTGCGACCAATACATGACGCATCATATAAGCCCATAATGGGTAGTCGGTACCATCCAACTTATCCTCAATAGCCAACATACGGAATACATCACTGCTTTCAACCATGGCCGGTGACTAAAATACCTTGATGCTGAAAATTGACTATATCTCAAAAACTTGAACAGAACTGCCCAGACAAATTTTGCTAAACCTTTAGCAGGCTCCGAGACGCTTATACTGGCAAACCAAAACTGGTATATACCTTTGGCACAAGAAGACAAAATAGCTTGCACAAGTGCTATGATAGTGTGTTCGAAGGTCGAAACGAGCTCAGATCGCCATTTTGACACCACATAACGAAGCTGTTTTGATCTCTCAAAACACCTTAAGCATGCTTACCAAATTTTGTGTGATTCTGAGAGTGCAATCGGAGAGATGTAGGCAATGCCCTAGATGAAGCGACGACCTACTCTGATACCAATGGTTGGACTTAGATGTCTACGGAAGCACGTGAATAGCACAAGGAAGAAGAAGAAGAAGCTTGGAGCACAACACACAATACTAAATGTATTACCACTAGAATGTACAAAGATAAGTAGCCCATTAGGGCAATGGGCATATATACAAGCCCGGGGAAAAAGGAACCTCCTAAAGAGGTAAAAAGTGCCCCAATGGTCTTAGAGTGTTCACACACATCACTATCTAAATATATCAACATTTTTTGTGAAGTTGTTCAAGCACTAATGCATATGCCAAACAACCAAAAACATGTAGATGAGCAACAAATGGCTTGCGACCATGCCAAGCCTCATATGGAGTGATAGACTGCAGCGCTTTAGTGGGACACCTACTAAGTACATATGCTACACACATGACAGCATCAAGACAGAAACTATGTGGTAAACCTGACTCTCGACCATACACCTCGCCATCTCCATGAGTGACTTGTTCTTCCATTCAGAACCCCATTCTGTACAAGTGTATATGGCACTGTACACTGATGTTTTATCCCACATTCAGCCAAAAATGTATTAAAGTTAGAAGACAATATTCCACCTCTTGATCAAAATGGAGGTTGCCCATTTTACATGCTGACATATTTTTAGCCAATAAAGGCTAAAAATATGGAGGTTGCCCATTTTGACATGCAACCTATAAAGGCTGAGAAATTACCTCATTTGGATTGGCACTTGACTGTCCACCTGTAAAAAGAGGCAGCAAAGTGTCATACACATTCTTGGAGCTAATTGATGTCTCCTTAGTACATGAAAGTAATGGCTGAAATGCATCTTCCACAAAAACAACATCATGGCTAATGAGGATGCATTTAGCATGTGGATCATATAGACCATAGCCTTTGCTTTTATAATTTTATCCAACAAAAATACATTTCACCACTTTGTCATCCAATTTCTTGCATTGTTGTTCAACCATTAATGCATATACCAGACAACCAAAGACATGAAGATGAGCAACAGATAGCTTGCAACCATGCCAAGCCTCATATGGAGTGATAGACAATAGTGCTTTGGTGGTACACCTGTTAAGTACATATGATGCATGCATAACAGCCTCAAGCTAGAAGCTATGTGGTAACACCTCATTTTTTACCATACACCTTGCCATCTCCATGAGAGGCATGTTCTTTCTTTTAGAAACTCCATTTTTTTGAGGTGTAGTTGACACTATACACTAATGTTGTATCCCACTTCCAACTAGAAATGCATTAAAATCAAAAGATATATATCCCCCCCATAAGAATGCAGGGTGCCCAATTTACATGCTAACATATTTTTACCTAAATCCATAAACTTTTTGAAACACATAAACACTTTGGACTTTGCTTTCAATGGATACACCCATGTATTCTTGGAAAAATCATCAATAAAAGTCATGAAGTAAAGGTAGTTCCCAAAAGAAGCTGTCTACATAGGATCACAAACATCATTGTGAACAACCTTCAATTTCTGAGTAGATTGAATTGAACCATCTTTTGGGAAGGTGGAATGTTGCATGAGCATCTCTGCCATCCCATCAAAGTTGCTCTATAGTAGGTGCAATAGGAACCGCAACATGAATAGGAATTTGAGGATCATCATCTTCAATGCCATTTGCATCAACTTTCAGAATTGTATTTGGAGGTGTAGTAGGTTGTTTTTCAACACCTTGCAAAATATTCCACAATCCTTTTGCCACCAATACATGATGCATCATATATGCCCATAGTGGGTAATTAGTACCATCCAACTTGACCTCAATAGCCAACATACAAAATACATCACTGCTTTCATCCATGGCCACTGACTAAAAATACCATGATGCAAAAAAATGGTTGTATCTTAAAAAGTTGGGTAGAACTACCCTATCAATATTTGCTAAACTTATAGTAAACTTCGAGCACTTTACTAGCGAACCAAAACATGTATATATGTTTGGCACAAAAGAATGAAATTGCATACACAGGTTCTATGATAGTGCTTATGGAGGCCAAAGCAAGCTCATATAAAAATTTTGACACTATAATGAAGCTTTTTTGAACTCCTAATCGCCCAGAGTATGCTCACAAATTTTCATGCGATTTTGAGATTATCACCAGAGGGGTGTCGACGATGCCCTAGATGAAACGGCGACCTGCTTTGATACCAATTGTTGGAGTTTGAGGTCGGTGGAAGCACATGAACTGCACAAGGAAGAAGAAGAAGCTTGGAGCACAACACATAGTGTTGAATGTATTATCAACCGAAATGTACAAAGACAAGTGACCCATTAGGGTTATAGTCATATATGTAAGCCAGGGGAAAATAACCTCCTAAAGAGGGGCAAAAGTGCCCCGTCAGTCCTAAGTGTGTTCACACACATCACTACCAAAATATATCAACAAAACATCCTTTTAGTAATTTACATTATAAAGAACTTATACAATTTTACAAATTTTTCCTTTTGAAATCCAACACTAGCACATATGGAGCACCTAAACCCATTAGGGATCATCATCATCATCATCAAGCAAGCAAGTTTCTAAGGAGCTAACTCTAAGATAGAGCAATTGTTCTTTATATTATCACTATATTTTTTTTTCCTGGAGTTCAAAATTGTCAAAATAGTTGGTTGATCTAGAGAAACTCTTTTATTATTCAGAATTGCTATAAGGTAACTATCATGTAGTATGGCTTTAACTTCTACGATACCCAAGTTTTCTTGTAATTCCTATCAGTTATAGGAACTTTGCTTGGTAATTGCATGCATAAACTATCGAGCAACAATGACGTTGGCACAAGTTTGCTACAACTTGGCATTTTTCTATTGCAAGGTTACCTCCTTTCGAGTTTGACTTGTAACTTTCTCATCATGGCAATTTGGGAGGTTAGGGAAGTGTCTAACTTATCTAGTTTCTTTGTCTTCACCTCATAATCCTATTTTAGTTTTTTCATAATTAATGTTGTCTCATTATTAGATTCCTATAGGAACCCATATGAAGCTTGCATTAGTTGGTATTACTTCTCGAGTCTACTGATTCTATTTATACGATAGTGTTGTGGTTGTTGTAATTCTTATAAGAATTATGAGATGTGGATGTTCTCTTTTCATGCTTGATAGCATATGCTCATATAAATCATTGTACATATAATGGTACTCAACTACCAAAGCTTGTAGACCTTGGGCTTCCTCCCTAAGTCCACCAACAATGTTGAAATAAGGACGTCACACTCGATTGGTATTCTTATCGTTCTTATTTAAAGTGCATTTAATTGGCAAGGCATCAAGGTTGTACTTCATGAAACAAGAAGCTTATGGTTTCAGATTCTTCATCTCCAAACTTTGTGTGATGTGTGGCATAAGAGGCACATATTGTTCGAGGGAATTTGTATTTGCCCACCTTCCTTTTCATCTTTGAATTAAAGAAGTGCATAGTGTATCTAGGATGAAAAACAGGGGTCCAATATGTTTGCCGGCATTTTTTTGGTATTCAAAGAGTATTAAATGTAATCATTTGGTGAATATTCATGAAGAAACTTCTAGGTTATAATTACTTATAAATTAGGGTAAACAACCTTAATGGGTGCAATCGCCTCCATTCCACAAAAAACTTATAAAGGAGTAAGACCCAATGCTATTCTATAAGTCGCTCGATAGGCCTACATAATAGTAGGCAAGAATCGTTCTCCATGTATTTGAAACATACATAGATTAAGCTTGTTGTTTCTTTTGGCCAATCCATTGGCTCTAGGATGATAGGGAGTGTTGAACTTGTGTAATCTAAACAGGTGTAGTAATCTCACAATCGACACAATTTGAAAAGTGAGTAAAATTCCAAAGGTAAACCAAAATAATGGAAAATATCCACCTAGAGATGCTTTTAGCCACTACAATAGTAGTAAGATGTCGTAATCCACAAGCTTTCCCCAATCGAGTAGCATAATTAATGCAAATCAAATATAAAAAATTTAAGGATGATAGAATCGAGGGATATTTAAGATCGATAAAATTTAGCCTCCACTTTTGAAAGGTTGTAAAGGCAACATTATTGAAGATCTAAATGATGCCCCTCCCAAGGCTCATCCACCCATTGATTAAATAATATCGTCTCCTTAGATGGAAACTCAAGATTAGTTCTAAGTGTACACACAAATCCAGGGGCAATAGAAGATCCCACATACATGCCCATGAGTTTTTTTTTATGAAAATTTTTGAGCTATATGATTGGGCACGTATACTAGCTACTCTAGATGTGGCATTCAATGAGAAGAGTGGTCACCACCATAATTTCGCATAAGGAAATTGGAACTCTATGTGATCCCTCTCGTTTTAGTCTTGTAAAACTTTTTTATTTTTTTTTGTGCGCAAAAGAAGTGTTTCACAAATATTGAAAATGAGAAAACGGCCCAAATATGCGTAAGAAATGTAGCCGCATTATTTTCCTCTCCAAACAACCCACTCAAGAAGCCCAAGAAATCATGCACCCGATCTTCTCTAACATCAAAAAAAGTGTTCACCCAATCTTCTCTAATATCGAAAAAGGTGTTCATGTAATAAAGTGATATCTAGAAGATTGTTGAACCACACACTTGAAAGATAAGAGATGGTCGAACTACACCCTAAGAGGGAGGATTATGAAGTAATCCTCAACCATGGCTTTTGGGGTAAGTGGTTAACCCATCACATTCCTAACTAAGAGGTTGTGAGTTTAAATCTCCTATAAATGGTTACATTGGTATCAGTGTCTAGGAAGTAGGCTTGGAAAGTGGATTGACCCAATGACCTCTAAAAAAGGTTCTTAGGCACTCTATCATGTGAAAGGGTAGGAATTGGGAAGGCAGTGCTTTGAGAACTCTACACAGACAGATTGGGGTGTAGCTCTTAATCCATAGGTCGGATTGAGGCATGTAAGATACCCTTGGAAAGCTCTTGAAATGAAATTTCCAAATCTAATGAGCAAGCCTAGAACTGTGAAGTCCTTGGGAAACCTTGGGTGGAACTTGATTGAGTGTTCAAGATACCGAACATGGGTGAGAACAAGGTTCAAGATACTAAGTTCGAGAACAGGCTTCAAGAAACCAAGGTTGCAAACAAGGTTCAAGAAACTATGCAAGGTTGAGGACATCAATTCAAGGGTACCAAGGGAGTTCAAGAACTGATCACTGAGGCTAGAGGGATACACAAGTAGATCGTTGAGGACAATGATCAACTAAGGGGGCACACCCTTGAAAGATAGGAGATGGTTGAACTACACCCTAAGAGGGAGGATTATGAAGTAATCCTCAACCATGGCTTTTGGGGCAAGTTGTTAGCCCCATCACAATCCTATGTTGGATTTAGATGTCTACGGAAGCACGCGAACAACACAAGGAAGAAGAAGAAGCTTGGAGCACAACTCACAATACTGTATGTATTACCACTAGAATGTACAAAGATAAATAGCCCATTAGGGCAATAGGTGTATATACAAGCTGGGGAAAAAAACCTCCTAAAGAGGGAAAGCCCCAGCAGTCCTAGAGTGTTCACACACATTACTACCTAAATATATCAACAAATCCCCCCTGGGAGTGATGCAATGAACAAGGAGCTAGCACTCATGTATAAGGAAGCACCAAGCTATGTGGAAATCACTCCACAAAAGGAAGTAAGCCCAAAGCTTTGCGAAAATCTTCAAACTTCTTCCTAGGTAGAGCCTTCGTGAAAAGGTCTGCAATGTTCTCCTGCATGGGCACATATGCCAAGCTGATCTCCCCAACAGAGAACCTCTCCCTGACATAATGATAATGCACCTCAATGTGCTTAGTGCAAGCATGGAACAAAAGGTTCCTCACAACTGCCAATGCACTCTGACTGTCAGTGAAGATGGTGGTGGCAGAAGATTGAGCAACACCCAAATCAGCCATAAGGCATCTAAGCCACACACACTCAACAGTCACTGTGAAAGCTGCCCTATACTCAGCCTCACAACTGGAAGTGGCCATAGTAGGCTGCTTCTTGCTCAACCAAGATATACATGAGCTACCAAGCCACCATGCTTGGCTATATAATGCTCATTGGATGTGGAGGTTATGAAGAAACTAGCCATATTTGATGTTATAAGGATGTCGACGACATCCATGCCATCATTGGGGAGGAAGACACAAGTGGCTAAGGTCTTAAGAGTAATTATGAAACCTTGGTCCGATGATCCATGAAGCTTCCAACACATTGTGCCGATAGAATTCTATTGGATCTAATGGATGCGATCCGACACCAACAAATGAAGAGGAAGAATTTTCTAATCCAGCAAGGTTAAGTCCAACAACATTGCCAAGTTAGATAGTTATTCATGTCATTGCCAATATTATATATGTTGAGCATCATCATGTAGGTTAATTTGCCAACCATGGGACCGTTTTAGTGGTAGCTCAAGGAACTCTAATAACTGTTGGAAAACAATGTCACATCAGTCCAAAATCCATTTAAGGCAAAAACCCTAATTTTGGTACTTAGTCATTTTTGGCACAAAAATGGGTAAAATTTTTATGAGTCTATCTTGTAGAGCTTGAAGAGAGATTTCCAATGGTATATGACATTCAATCATCAGAGATCAGATTTGGGAGAAAACCCTAACCCTAATTTTCTATTGATTTAGGGTTTTGACCTCATATGATAACTCTCGGCATGAGGATCATAAAAATGATGTCAGATCATTCATCAGGTAGTCAGAAGTGTGAAAAAGCAGGTCAAGAAGTTATTTTTAAAGTTAGCTAAAAACAACTTTAAAAATAAATCAAACTCACTTAAAATAAAGCAAAAGCAATTTGAAAAGCGATGTGATTAAAATAAAGCGCTTTTTTGTGAGTTTTTTGCATAGCTTTAAAACCTATATAAGAGAGTCTTGGGTCACTTTGTTAGACATCCTACACCAATTGCAACGCCAGCTTTGGTCCCTCAGTAGAGGTGGTGCTAGCACACATGGGTAGCCATGATGCAATCTAGGAGCATGTTGAGGAGCAGCTATGGAGTTCTTCTTGCAGAAGAGTGTGCTTACACTCTTGCTTATGGAGAGGAATTGCCTATCAGCTGCTTGGTGGTGTTGATCAGCCATCTACATAATGTATTTGAAGATTGTCTTCTACATGAAGATTTCGATGTACTTCAAAGACATTCAGTGGATGGAGGTTAACATAAGATTTGCATCTTATGTTAAGAATTCAGGTACATATTCTCTTTATGCACACAGGTATACTTGGAGGTTATGGAGGCAGTGGCATCCATATCAGGAGGATTCCTATTCGGCATATCTAAAGGAGAATCAGTACATGCATGCTACATGCATTTGGATGAGGTGTTACAGAAGGTGGTTCACATGAGTATGAGGATTTCTGACAGCAAACTTGTTAGCATTCTTTGCTAATTTTGTAAGTATGTGATCTTTCACACACGTATCTGACTTAGGATCTTCCATAACCTAAGTTCAGATGAGGATTTGCTGATTATCAATTTTAGACTAATCCTTCCTCTTTCTATCACTCATATTCACTCTTGTACAACATATTAGGTCACAGATCTCATATATATTCAGATTCCTATCCTTACATCTGAATATTCTTGTAAATTCGAACATTTGTATATTTGATAGTGTGAGTAAGCAGTGACTTACATAACACTTTACACATGTTGTCTAATATTTCTGTATCTTTGTCTATTAAATGTGGTATGTTCATGTTTTGTCAATATTGGAAGATTGCTAAAATTTATGTTGTAGATCCTGGACCTATGGAACTTGGACATGTGATATTAGCTATGGGCCTACTTAATTTCCAACATTTTGCATTAGAGCATCCAGGTCCATAGGTTTCCAGACTTCCAGGATTACAACATATGATTTAAGAGCATCTTCTAACATTTGACATTCGACATACACACTTAATCTAGATGAGTAGAGTTTTGAGAATTAGACAATTTAGTCACATGTTTATTTATCAGTGTGGAAGTATGAAGTTGATGATCTCTTAGCAGCCGAATACTTTTGGAAGAGTATGAAAATACTTTACAGAAGTATTGTTTGAAGATCAAGACTTGATGAAGAGAAGGCTATTTCAAATTCAAGGAAAAACAATGGTTTGGAGAAGATGAAGGAATGAGATCAACATCAAATCACAGGTATTAGTTTCTACTATCAGATTATCATTTGCAGGTCATATCTTAGAAGAGTAGTTATGAAGAGATTTGAAGGATTCAAGAAGTTCTTTTATACACTTTCATTCTTTGAAAGTAAAAGCATTAGCTACATCGAAACAATTTTGATATATCTCTTTCATGGCAAGAAATCTCATCTAAGAAGACAAATGTGGAGAGCATCAGTTTTGTTGGAAGTCTTTTGCTCACATTTTGTATCTAGAGAGGTAACTCTAGAAAGGTAATTCATCATTCAGCCAAAAGGTTGGTGAATTTAGTCATATCATCGATTTGAAGCAAAATTTTGATTCAGAGATATGAGGAGATGTGGTTGTTGGATTGCATATGAACCATAATCTTCATCATCTCGGAAATCCTGACTTGATATTATAAGGCCAACTCAAGCAAATCCAATCTTCATGTCCTCTACTTTGGAAGCTTGTCCGTAGTTGATTTATAGGGTCTTACCATAATCAACCTCCCGATTTCCCTCTTGATAGATATGATTGATCATTTCTACCTCCCCAAGAGTTACACAATCAATCCTCTACGTTACGATCTTTAAGCTCATAGAACCTTCATCTAAGATTATAAATTTCACAAGCTAACATCAAAATATATCATGGTTGGCTACTTGATGCATCTGTAGGGTTTCACATGGTAGAGTGGATGTTACCTAGCTATGTTGATATATTGGATATTGTGTGTTTTCTATTTAGCTTTGCTTGCATTTATCTCCCTTTCAAGGAGACGAGCAACAATTGTATTAGTTTTTTGCCATCCTACATCTCCTAACTTTTTTTCAATCTCATTAGCATTATTTGAAACAAGCCTTTCACTTGCTAACAATACATTTGATAAATATTGTTCTCATTTTTCCTCAATATCATTGAACTCCAACCCCATAAATCTTTTTTCATTTAAGATCTATAAGCAAGAGTTGTAATGCCTCATTCTTCTATTCAATGAGTCTGCAACCCAAGAATAAATGCTCTAAAAAATAAGATTTTCATGTGCTATATAGAGGCTTTGGTCTCCATGCAATAGAGAGGGGACATAGGGAAAGGGAAGAGAGACAAGAACATCATGATGCCATGCTTGTCCAAGATAAAAAAAAAAAAGAAACTTAAGAATAACTATTTACTAGAAAACAAAGAAACACCACCTGAGGCATCTAGATGCAAGAGAGGTTCTTTCATTACAAAGAAGTTTACTTTATACAAATTTCGGGATCTTGAATCCTCTTTCCACTCAATCCTTCTCCAAACTCCAATATAGCCTTGCTAGGACTTGTTCTTCAAAACCTAGATATACCCTTAATAGCCAATTAATATGATACTATAAATGGACAAGTGTGGATTTGAAAGTCAGCCCTTATGTGGTTGAACAGTGAAATTTGCATAAGTTTTGTTAGTCTCGTCTATAAATAGAACATGTGGTCAAACAAACATAACCATGTCACTACCCAAAATGGCATCCAAGAATGCATAAACCCATAACTACAAGTATCCAATGGACTAATTGCATATGCACAAAACATCAAAAGCAAACTTGGCTATCATACAACTATAGATCCACTATCACACATCTCCTATGGAGAAGATAGTTTATTTCTCCCACCTACATCATCAAATAGACTCCAACATCTAGCCATCTTCAGCTAGGAAAACCTCACCATGACCCTCATTAGCACATAAAAAAGTTTTATTCAAAATGTAACCTTTGTGTAAAAGAACACATGGATGTACATAAGTGGTATCCAGATAAATGTACATAATATATTATCAATATGTATATGAGGGTCAAAAGACATAGAACGACTGAACTCAAGCTAAAATGTATGTCAAAATTTTCCTTGTAAGAAGCCTTGGACTTTTGATACATACCAAGGAGATATTTTTCCTACAATATGGTGAATGCTCCCATCACAACTATGGCTTTTCCAAGAAACCCTTCAACTCAAATAAATGGGTAGAAGAATCCCAAGAAATTTGGAAATCCCATATAAAATAAACTCAAAGAATAATCTTTTTTTGATGTCCTTCACATACACATTGAAGCAATGCACCAAAGATCTTCATTACAACTCAAAAAAACAGCTAAAAATCATAATCTACAAGATTTAGAGGCCGAAAAAAGAGATTTAAAAAATAAAGAATGCTCATGCAAGGTCAAACCCTATCTTCACCCTCCTAGATCACCAAGATAGTGTATCTTAGTTGCAAAAATTATGAGTTAAGCAAGCTCTTGGGATGACTAAGAAGTCTCTCCTTTAATGCCAATGAAGGAGATCTTCTTAGATACTTTTCACATGATCCAACATTTTGATGATGAAATGAATTCCATTTGTACCTATACATGTACACCTTGTACGAAAAAAAAACACAAAGAACTAGAGATCTTATATACATAGTGGATGAACAACTCATCCTACTTTTTACTACATCATACATACACAAAAGTGTTCAGTTGCCATTTATCCTTTCACATAGACATCAATGATAAAAAACATTTCTCTTTGCATTGGTTGAGAGTACAAAAACACTTGAACCTTGATAATTGTTTAGTAACATCTCTTCTTCTAATGACATTTCATGTAACTCTTGAAAAATTATATGTTCTTGGAATAACTGAAACAATTTTGGGTGGATTTGTATGGATTTATGACAACGCCAACATTATCCAACTAATCTTGCAAATTCCTTATTTGCTTGATGAAGTTTTCAACCTTCTCTCACTCTAGATTCCTTTCATTTCAGATTTTGAATATTCATTTGATTATTTTCCCCGAATTGATGATCTAGTATGTCTAAAGATGCATATATATTAGTAGTACTTGTGCTAAGGTAAGCATAGAATCACTTGCATTGATAATTGCATATATTGTATTTGCATCTTTTCTCTTTCATGTTTGAAGTATCTATGGATTTGTCTTAATCTTTATTGTTGATTTTATTGGATCTTTCCCTGGACAATTGCTTTGGGGGAGGTCCTATTGGTCATATGATATTGCCCAACAACTCATAGGATATCAATTTCAATAGAATATTAAAACTCTACTGTGCAGTTTATTCCATCAAGATTATGTTCTGTAAGAGGGATGTATTGATGCAAACTAGCATGGTAGAGACAATAATATGTGTAGTGAAACTAGTTGATCATGAGAATATAGATCCATTGCTCAATCACTAAGCTAATGTACTCACAACTTCAACACAGATCCCTTTAGCTATGAGCACCTCAAAGTTCTGATAACATGTAAGAAAGAAATTACATAAGGAATTCCAATAGAAAATAAGAGAAGAGACATAGGAAAGGCTTCTAATTCTTCTCATTAACAATAAGTACAAGAACGATGGTCTTGTTCATCTGTGCACTCAAAAGTAGAGCTTTAAATGTGATATAGACAACTCTAGACGAGGAAATAGAAGGTAAACATATTCGCTAGCTTAGAGTGGAATTATTCCATGAGTAGGCAATGAAGCAACATGGACTCATGTAGAAGGCTAAGCATCGGTGGCCACCATCCATGTAGTGGACTACTACACTTAATGATTGAAAAAAAGGAACAAAAAAATGCTTTAAGACTTGATGATTAAAATCACGTTAAAATTTATGATCCAAAAACATTTGAGCCAAAAAGTGGGACCCACAAATTAAAGCATTAGCACTTTCATTTAATAGTAACCTAGCTATAGAACTATGTTTGTGCTATGATCATATGGTCTCTTTTTGACATCTTCTAGCAATATAAAGTCTCCCTAGAAGCCCAAGAAATCATGTGCCCAATTTTCTCTAACATAAAAAAAAAGTGTTTGCACAAGTTTTCCTTAAGTGCCCATATTGTCTATCTTATTTTCCTCTTCCACATCCAAGAAGCCCAAAAACACTCATTTGCTTTGCTAGAAGCCCAAAAATAGGCACCCAAACTTTCCCTTCTACCATAAAAATGAGGGGACTCCAATTTGCATGCACCACAAAAATAAGGTGACTCCAATTTGCATGCACCAAAAAAACAAGGCGACTCCAATTTCAGATGCACCACAAAAATTGGGCGACTCCAGTTTTCATGGAACTCAAAAATTAAGGTGACCCCATCACCTTCTACCACAAAAGCAAGGCTACCTCCCATGTTGACTCCTTGGAAAAACTGGGGAGACCCCCCCAATTATTTTACTCCTCAAAATAAGGTGACCCCCAAGTCAGGGCATCCTTCCCAATGTGACTCATGGTAAATACGTGCTTATCTATAGTGATATCAGAAGAGTGAATGGGACAAGAAATTATCATTGAAGCCATCACAAAGACTTTTGGCCATGGGGTTTGAACCCAAGACCTCCTCCTTCACAACCTTGAGACTTAACCACTAGGCTAAGTGATCTACTTGTTTAAGAGTAAAAAAAACATGAACTTATGCTTAAGTCTAGTCTCGAGATCTTTGGCCATACACATGAGTGACCAAACGATGTCCAATTTCAGATATATCTGAACCGACTCGACCCTTAGATCATAGACTTACTTTATTACATTCTTCCTCCCTTGGAAAATATTTAATAACCATAGGCAACCCCCGAGGCTCATGTTCTAAAATTTGGAAGAACATGTTTCATCTCTATGGTGGGATCCCTACCCAAATGATTTAAAGTGTCATCTTGCTTTGTAATTTGATGAACTGGTCAAAGTACAAAGTAGTGAATGAATAATAAGGATGGATCTAAAAACATCCCCAGCCACTTCATTGTGTCTCGATGTGAGTTCTAGGCACAAACATATGAAATGAATAGATTCCAATTACTAGTCCATTTTTGGGCATAATTGGTGCATGGACTTAGTAATTAAGGTGGGATTCTTTTCCCTTACAAAGCTTTGAGAACTCTTGATTCATATGAATTTGAGTTGGAAAGCTTGAAGTTTGGTTGGTCCGAACATCTAACTTGGATGTTTGTACAATGGTTTACTTCCATCCAATAGTTACTTGATTTTTTCACCTGCCTAGAGGACTAATTTGTCTCGATGGGCCTGAAAATCCTATGTAAACTGTAGGAGAAAGTTTTCCATTTACTTTGGGTCAACCTTACTATATCTTGACCAAGTCAAATTCAAAATCAAAATCATCAAAATTAGGATACTTTTCTCAAAGAATTAGCTAAAAGTTCTTGGGAATTTTCAATCCTATGAGCAATTCCTAACTTCACTGTTCTAGTGTGTACTTGACTCTAAAAATTCATGAGAGTTATGCTAGTAACAGGAAGAAAACCCAAATGAATAAGTCAATCTTGGACTTGTCATCTTTTGAAGATTGAATAAGTTTTATACAGAACATCTATCTAGGATGTTTAATTTAGTTATCTAGTTCCAATTAGCTAACCCTCGACTTTTGTGAAAGGAAATCAGATACCACATATGAGTCAATTCCAAAAGATTTGGAAAGCGGAAGGAAATAACTAAAACTCTGTATAATTAATTCAAATTTCTAAGATATAAAATTGTTATGAGTCAAATACTTGATGACCCAAGACTTTAACTCAAGACTTGAACTTCTTAACAATCTATTTCAACAAGGTATTGAAGAATTTTTTTTTTAATCTTTAAGAGAAAGGAACTCGACTCTCTAAAATATTCATAGAGTAAATCTAAAACATCATCCAACCAGAAGATACTAGTGTGATATCCAACATCAGTGTGTCGACCCATTGAGGTTCTATTGATGCATTTTCACTCAAACAATGCTTCACTTGAGACTAAGTTCATGCCTATATTCATCTTTATGACTGCTTACTAGGAATGCAATTCTTGTGCATTACTTTGATTCAAAAGATTGCATTTACCGAGTCATACTAGGAACTTGGTGCTTGACTTAGTCAGTCCATTCCTTAGTTGAAAAGATCTTTTCAATGTCAAAGTCTTCTTTAGAAATATATCAAATATTTTTGAGTCAACACTTTGTCTTGAAGTGTTCCATAAAATAGGAATAAATATTTTTCCTATTTGAAAAAGAAGATCTTGGAAGTTATTTACTTCATATCTTCTTACTTACTTGATGTTGAAGTATCTTGAGATCATACTTTTATCCTCCTTGAATTCGAATTTCTCCCTTGGTCTTTAATTCCCTTGAGGATTAAGTCTAACTTCAAGCTTTATTCTACGATTAAAAGATAATTATCATCCCATGGTCCCATGTCCCATTCAATCTTTCCTACATCAATCAGAGTATAAGATATGGTGTCCCATACCACCCTACTTTATATTCACATTAATGTGTGAGTGATACTTATCCTAAAGTCAAAACATATCTTGATAGAGTACCTTCTCGCTTCCATTCTTTAAAAGAATTTTGAAGTTTCAAGCATTACCTCTAACTTGATATTCTAGGTTTTGATTCCTTCACATGATCGTTTCACAATCTCGTGCTTTTATCTTGAAAACTTGAAAACATTTGATAGAATATCCATTCTTCTTTGTCAGGGTTTTCAAAAGCAAAACTAATTATCAATCCAAGTTCTTGAATTTTTCCAATTCAAGTTTGATTGGTTATACTTGACCAATTTTGTAATGACAAGAGTTGTTTACTTCTTGTCTTTAGATTCCTTTCTAACTGAAGTTTTAAGTAGCTATCTAGAGGATTTTTTTAGGAATCTCTATATTGCTTAAGTCTAGGCATCGGCCAATGCTTTTGGATTTCACCTTTAAGAAATCCCTTTTAAGGATAGGTAAACTTTATGTTTTACCTTCCACAAACTTAATTACCATCATCATGGTTGCAGACTACATACTTGAAATATCTACTCTGTTCAAACCTAGAACAAGTTACTCTTTTCACACTATTCCATTGGATAAATGGAACTTGAGTGAGAAATTCATAAAACAAATTTGATTGCCAATATTGGGGCAAACATCAAAGTAGTTCCAATTGCAAGTTCTTGGACAAACCTTGCCAAGATTCATCAAGGCTTTTTGACCTTGCGATAAAAATAAAGACTTTATCTTTATCTTTGAGATCTCTTGAACTATCGAAAGCTTCTTTGCTTACCCATGGGATTTTAGAGATCTTTCCCCAACTCAAGTCCAAGCATGTACTAATGCCTTGCATATTCTAAAGTTAAGAATCTTTGATACACCTCCAGGTGATATCAACCATTGGACTTTAAGTACCACTTCTGGTGGTTTGGGACTTCTTGGGAACTACTTGCTATCTAATGAGTTTGAAGAATTTCATTCTCACTACTTGGGATTCTTCAAGGACTTGAGATTCATTCTAAGGAATCAAATACACTGAGCAAATGATTCATCATGGAATCTTTTGCAATGCTGAAAGGATATTTGAAAAAAATTCTTAGACTTTCAAATAATATCTTGAAGCTTTACTGATTCAACTGTGTTCATTTCTTGAGCATCAAACTAGAAAATAAATATCACCTTTAGGATATGATTTTCCATTCCACTATGAAAGTTTGACTTGAACTTTCATTTATGTGATATTGATTCATGTTCTTGCATTTGATACAAGATTTATTATTATTGGTCAAAGTTTAGATATTACTATAGTACTTTAAACATATTTCAACAATCAAAATTAGGTTTAAAGTCCAAGCATCTATGATTAGTGATCCAATAATAATGCTACTATGAACACATACTTTTGAACTTTATAGCTTGTTTAGGAAAAGTTCATGAATTGAAGATCCATATCTTGGAACTTTGTATTCCTAAATGAAAAGTTCACAGTTCGACTCATGTCTTTAGGAACTTATCTCATTTCCTAAAGATTGTTTGCTTTGGTTTCCTCTTGAAGCTTCAATTATTTTAAATGAAACCAAAAATTAACTCTCTAATCCTTCTAAAAGGAATAGTTCTTTCAAGTTTTCATGCTTGCTTAATAAGTTGCATCATTACCAGAGATGCAATCATGGAACCTAGGATCCATCTATTGAATGTTCAAGTTCAATTCATGCTAAGGTTAATCTCTTCTCTGATTTTCATCACTCCTTAGGATGAATTCAAAGTGAAAACTTCAAAAACTCTATGGTTTTTTACAAGTTTGGAGCATCTCAACTATTTTTTGAACTTTAAAAAGTTCAATTAGTTTAAGTTCCATTGGAATTTATTTAATTGCTATCATGTCTTGGCATAGAATCAAATAAAAGAATTCCAAATCATCCTACTTGAATGCATGAATTTTGACATGCAAGTTTGTCATTAGGATTCTCTAAATTCGTTTCTAGACTTAGAGTCATTAATGAAATTTGCAATTAGCCTTATTTTCTTGCCATTCAAATGAGCAAGAAAATTGAACACTTTACTTTCAACGAGCCTACTTTTCCTAAGCAAGGCCCCTATTATGTGATACCTAAGTATCACTTTCAAGAAAAGTGAACTAGCTACTTGAGTTGCATAGCAGTTAAGAGATTTGCAACTAATTAGTTTGCCATTTTTCGTACTGTCTAACTCGAGTTAGAAAAAGTAGGTAACGATTAGGAAAGTACATTTGTTCAACTATTTAGCAAAAAAATAGCAAAAAGCCATGCTTCGTCATATGCCAATGCATGTTTTTGCATGCAAGTGTATTCATGTGTTTGCATGTGTTTTTCTTTTCATGCATCAAACTTAAATCAAGTAGTTCTTGAGCTTGCCATGCATGCATCCAAGCATCCATGCACAAACAATCTACCTACTACTTTTCAAAAAAGATATAAATATACATGTGCACAAAGTTGAGTGCATCTTATACCTTTTCCAATCAAGAAGAAAATGTGTGTTGTGCATGAAAACACTCTTTCAAAAGGAGAAATGCACCAACAATCATACTTTCTTGGGCATGAACTTTTAGATGCATGCAAGTGCTTGATGTACTTCCCAATACTTCTATGTTTGTTTAACTTTCATTGAATTTGTAGCATTTGCATAATCATTATAAAAATGAAGACTAATACCATGCTTCAATAATATTTAGATGCAAGCTACATGAAAACAACGAATTAAGCAAGTATTGAAATGAAAACATCAACTTAGAAAATACTTATCTCCCAATTAAGCTACATCCCTCCCTTAATCCATTCTTCATCCCTTTGTGCATGAGAAGAATTACATACTCTTCTCGGTTAAGATGTTGGCCTCTTGAACTGGAGGTTTTGGGTTGGAATCTCACTCCGCAATGCGTTTGCTTCAAGGGAATGACAACTGAAGTGAACCTTTTTTGAAATTCATTCGAGAGCCAAAAAAGAGAACTACTATAGATAATGTTGAAATCAGTGTGCAGGTCATCATCAGCCAAAGGTCCTCAAGTTAAGGTAGTCCATTGTCATGCAAATATACATGATTTTGAATCAAATTAGATGCATTACAATGTAACAATGTAAGCTACAATGTTGTGGGAGGTTAGCTTAGAAGCCTACACAGACAGCGATGAAGGTTCAATTCCTTGTGTCCGTAGAAGTCATTAGCCTTTTTTATTTATCCCCTCAATCGGAGTTTGGAGTTGGTTCAAGTCCCGTGTATCGCATAACGGCAACTTATGAGGTGAACACGATATCATTTTTGAAACCCCTTCGAGAGGCAAAAAAACTACCAACAAATGCGTGACTTTAGGTACGTGAGATCCCAACTTCCAAGCATCAAACTCCAGCTCTACGGGCTTATGAATGCTTTTGGCTTGGCGCAATCTTGATAACGACATAGATATAAATTGAGGAAGATATTGTTCAGTAAGTGAGAATGTGGAATAGCCAAGGTCATATAGTTATCTCCCTAGACAAGAGGGATCAATATCTCCATGGGAGGTTGTGAAGAAGAGTGATGAGCCCATCAAGGAGAAGAAGAGTGTGTGTATGTGTGTGTATGTGTATGTTTATGTCTATGTGTATGTGTGTGTATGTGTGTGTTTATGTGTACGTGTGTGTATGGTCACCATGGATCCTTGAGGAAGATGATGAGCCTAGCAAGGTCACCATGAAAGCTTGCCTATAGCTCTGATACCAATGCAAGAAACTAAGAATTACAACCACCACGTGCTACAGAGGTGATTCTCCTCCCAACCTTATGCATGTATATATAGCTGCTCGAATCAACAAGGACCACAAATGTAACTAGAGTCCACAAGTGCAGGTGTAATCTCCTCCACTGCTTTCATATCTTCCACCAGACTCTACCAGTGGTTGGAGTGATCTCAACCACTGCTTTAGTACATTGCACTAAAGTCCACTAGTGGTTGGTACACTCACCACTCGAGTTAAGTCTAGACCCAAGTTAACTTATGTTAAAAACTCTCTTCCGACACTCCCCATGGAGATTGAACCCAAGACCTTCTGCTTCACAACCTTGAGACTTAACCACTAGGGTAAGTGGTTTACTTGTTTAAGAGAGCACATGAACTTATGCGTACGTCTAGTCTCGAGATCTTTGGCCATACACATGAGTGACCAAACGATGTTCAATTTCAGATCTGTCTGAACCGGACGGACCCTTAGATCATAGACTTACTGTATTACAACGAGTCATTTTGGACTCCTAGTATCTATATAAGCAGATGATAAGCACTCCTTAGGGTATGACTGATATTGTTGTCATGACTACCACAATCATATTTTAGTATGTCTATCATTCGTTGCTCTATTTGTGTATGTGTGTGTGTGTGTGAAAAAGAACTCTAGTATGTACGTGAAACCTTTTTCTATATGGTTGGCAAGTGTTTCTCTTGCATTCGTCAGCATAGTATTGTTTTTTTCAGGGCATATTGGCCTACTTCTGTAATGTTCGTTGAACTATTCTTTGGATCAATTATCACTTGATCTTGAGAATTGTGTTATCTGAAGTTTCATATAGTATGTGAGTGTATGGATGTCATTACACCCTTGGCATGTATCTCACTCTTTGATTGCTAACTGCTTGTGCTTCCAGTGGAAAGGGAGCTCTGCTAGTAAGAAGAGTGTGTAGGTAATCTTAAGGGTGGGCAAGTGGTAGCACATGACTAGTGTGTGATCATTTGTGTCTTGTCATTTGTGCAAGTACTTTCTCTTTTACATGATTCATACGATGCAATTTTGAGTTATCTTATTTTGTGAAACTTTTTATTTTCGTGAACCTTTCTTGTATCCTCTGTTCTACCTATACCCTCATTCTTGTACTCTCCATTTGTGAAGTGTCTCTCTACACGGGCATGTTACAAGGTATACTTCCATAAGGAGAAGCCCCCTTGAGTAGGATGTGTCCTCAAAGGCATGTCTACTCCTCTTCCTAAAAGAGGTCCCGGGTCTCTCTTCTACACTATTGCAAGGGATTGAAAAACCCACTCCACACTTTTTAATTCTCCTTCTATCTATGCACCCACATTTTGGAGGCTATAACCTCTTGTCCAAGTGTTCAATCAAAGTACACTAGGGCTCAAGTGAAAGAATTATAGTATTCATGATGGATGGTTGTTATAGAAAGGAAAGATGTGTGTTTTGAGAGGTTTAGCCAGGAGATAAAAGGTCTTATTTGAGAGTGTTGAGACACCTGTTATGTGATACCTAGGAGTTAACAAGATGTATGATCTTTTTAAGAGCTAGTTCTATTGGCATAGAATCCATAAGGACTGCTTAAATTTGCCTCTTTTGCAACTAATTTTGGACAACTCTTTATGAAATGATCATTTCCTCTACAATATTTGGAGTATTATTTCTAATTTTCTATTTTCTTTTTGTTTTTTTCAACTATGCAGAATTAGTAGATTTTAGCTTGCTAGTAGATGAGCTCCATTTACCTTTGCCTTCTGACTAGCTAAGCAAGCTTGATTTGGAACATGCATAATGGACCTATTTTTCCTGGACTGTTCTTCCTCAAACAAAAAAAAGACTAACTCCTCAAATGTTGAGGCATTTGGATTGCCCTTCATCATCAACCAAAGAGTAGAAGCAAAACTCTTATATGAATCTGGAAGAACATTAAAAAGGGTTTGTATAAGTGAACTATCTACCAAGACTTCATCTACAAAAATCAACTGCTCTTTCAAATCTTTGATCTTTGTCAAAAAATTGTCCATAGAATCTCCTTCATCCAGATGCTTTCTCTCCAACTCTTTTCAAAGGTGAGCGACATGAGCCTCATTTTTTGCTTGGTATAAAGTGTTAAATGTATCCCAAGCATCCTTTGGTGTTTTGCAAGAGCAAATATGAGGGATAATAACATGTTTGATAGAAAAAACTATCAATGCATATGCCTGAGCATCTTTGCCATCCCATCGAAGTTGCTCTATAGTACGTGCAACAAGAACCGCAACACAAATAGGAACTTGAAGATCATCATCTTTTTTTTTAATATAAAGGAAGTTCGGCATTAGCCTACTCTCCCGGACTTGAATTAAATAAAGAAGGAAAAGTACAAGAGAAGGGGACTAGTGCCCATGGGACCCCCCAAATCCCACAAAGCAGGGGAAGCTTTTACAGAGCTTAGATGGCATTACAAAGAAGGTTAATCACCCTCTCATCACCCTCATGAGGGGCCCACTTGGGTTTAAGCTTGTTATTGATCAAAAGGAGAACTTGATGATGCCTGAAGGGGGGGGATTTCTTACAGATAACAATCCTTTTGCCAAGGAGGAACAACGATTTCTCAACTGACCACTCCTTGGGGGAGTCACCGAAGTTGAGAGCACATCTTTCCTGCCAGATTTTCCATAGGACCTCCCCTCTGATGGCGTTCTAGAGAGTCGTGGAGCAGCCGATCGCTTCTCCTAGCAGGGCTTGCTGCCAACTGAGACGTTTCTGAAGTCTAATTTTCTTTCCAACCGTCTGCCAGAGTCTGTTGGAGTTGGGGCAGGTAAAGAAGATGTGTGGAACATCTCGACCGGTGGCAGCGTTTGCACCAGGGAGGAATCCCACAAAGTTTGCTAGCTTTAAAGTTGGTCCAGATTCCATGATGAAGAATTTGCCATAAGAGGACAGACTTTTTGATTTCTATGAGGGGGTGCCAGATAGCCATGAACTTCATGTCCCACCAAAGCCGCGTCCAAGATAGGCACCACTTCTTATTGAGATTAACTTGATAGTCAATCGTTTCTTTGATGTTCGAGATTTTTGATAGGCTATTCCCATTGTGCCATTTGAGACCAAGCGAGCTCGATGTGTCATGTCCCATGAGAAGGCGAGTTTTGTGTCGATCCCAAGCGAGACATCTGCCTTGCAAAGTGTTCCATTCTTCATACGAAATGTTGACGCAAGGGTCAATATCCTCGAAGTTGATCCAGCGGTTGGTGTCTTGTTTCCAGAGATGTTTCCATTTTCTGAAGCCTTTGTTCCATAACTTCTTGGCATTTTGAATGTTCCAAGATTCCACACTCCGGATGCCATGGATCGGAAACCAGATAGAGTCGTTTTGTCTGATACCGACAGCCCACTTCCAGTCTTCACTAATTCTTGTGTAGCTTTTGACTTTATTCCAACTCTTCCATAGGGAGCACACGAGATTAGAGCCTTTCGGGAAGACGGGGATCGGGGAAAATAGCAAGTTCAAGATGTCAAGACTCTTCCAATTTGGGAAACCCATGAGAGCCAAATTGTTCTTGTTTCTGAAGATCAACTTGGCCCACAAGGCCTCCCCATTGCACCAAGCCTTAATCATCCATTTGGCTGCCAGTTTGTTAGCCATGCACCAATGTCCAGGATACCAAGTCCCCCACTATCTCTATGGCTGGTGCAGATGGACCATTTGATTTTAGGCACCCCCCTTCTATTGTGATCGCCCGTCCACAAGAAGTTTCTACAAATACTATCCAGTTTGGACAGATCTTGCTCTTTCGGTCTCCAACAAGAGAGGAAATAAATGGTAGAAGAGAGGAGGAACGTGTTGATAACCATAGCTCGACCAGCAAGATTGATTTGCATACCTCTCCAATAGTTAAGCTTGTTTTCGAGTTTGGCCAGCACCCAATTCCACCGCTGTTCCATAGAGACGCCAAACCCCAAGGGGATCCCAAGAAGCCGAAAAATTTGGCCCTGCGGAATGATTTGACAGCCATGGTCAATGAGAAGGTCAGGTTGAGACCCCACAATAGCTCTAAAGGCGGTCTTAGAGTGGTCGATAATGGATCCAGAGGCTTCACAAAAAGTAGCAAGACACCTCCAGAACGTCTGCAGGCTGGTACTATCATTGTGAACAAACGCGTTCATATCATCGGCAAAAAGTCTCATGGTGATCTGACTGTGGTCGTGAGGCAAACGGAGGCCTTTGATATTACCAGCTTCCACCTGGTGAGCCACAAGCCTGCTAAGCCCCTCCGTGGCGATGGCAAAGAGAAGGGGAGCCAGTGGGCACCCTTGTCTGATAGATCTTCTAAGTTTGATCGCCTTTGAAAGTTTGCCGTTAATGTTAATTTGGGTCGATGCGTTTCTGACAAGGGTCGCGATCATCTTGGTGAATTTCTGACTACATCCAAGATCTTGGAGCGACTGCAGAATATAGTCCCATTTTAGCCTGTCGTAGGCTTTATCAAAGTCGATCTTGAGGAAGACCACGTCTTGTTTAGACTCATTTGCAAATTCAAGACCTTCCCAAATATCAATAATGGTTTCCAAAATTGACCTGCCTTTGATGAAACCTTTTTGGTCCTCGCTTAGCCACGCTCTCAAGTGGCAAGAGATTCTGTTGGCAATGACTTTGGCGATGATCTTGTATCCTGTTTGGAGCATCGTAATAGGGCGCCAGTTCTCTATTCTGTTCTTTTCCCCTTTTTTGTGTATTAACTTGATAATACCATTGTTGAGACAAGAAGGAAGTGCACCAAACTTGAGCGCCTCTTGCCAAACCAGACGAAGAGGGGTGGCAACAACCAACTTGAAGGATTTAAAGAACTCATTAGTGAGCCCGTCGGGTCCCAGGCTTTTACCGGGGGGGAGGGCATCAATGACCTCAATGATTTCTTCTTCAGAGATAGGGGCATGTAGCAGGGAGCGAAGGTTGAGTGGTATCCTACAGGGGAAACCCTAGATATGGCTTCCATATAGTCCCTTCTATGGTGGGAGAGGGGGTTCGAGGTCCCCAGGAGTCTCGTGAAGTGCCCTTCAATGATCCCAAAGTTATCTTCTTCCGTATTGCATACATTGCCATTTAAGTCTAGCAATAAGGGGATCGATTCTATGTTATGTTTCCTTTTAAGGATACGGCACATCTCTTTGGTGGGTTTGTTGGCCTTGCCAGCCCACCACTCCTTGCAGAAGATTTGTAAATTTTTCCTTTGTATTTCTTCCTCATATCTCAACAGTGCTCTGATTTTTCGAAGACCTTTCTGGGCTTGAGATTTTCCTTTGTTCACTTCCTCCTCAAGCCTCCAGAGTCTGTGGTAAAGAGCTTCCCTACGAGCCCGCCACACAGCCTCGAGCATCTTCCTGGATCTAATCATGATCTGTCGAGACTTATCGACCACACTTCTCCAGCACTTGGCTGGGGACAGGCCAGAGGCGAACGCCTCCTTCCACACATCAGCAATTTCTTGATGGACAGAGGGGAGAGAGAAGGTGGGCGCACTGGCATGGAACCAAGGAGCCTTACGGATCTTCAACACCATCTAAATCACCTTCAATAATTGTATTTGCATGTGTAGTAGGTCTTTTTTCAACACCCTATACAAAATTCCACAATCCTTTTGCCACCAATACATGAGGCATCATATATACCCATAATGGCTAATTGGTACCATCCAACTTTTTCTTAAAAACCAATATACGGAATACATCATTGCTTTCATTCCATGGCCACTAACTAAAAATACCCTGATCCAAAAAAATGGATGTATCTCAAAAAGTTGAACAGAACTACCTTGTCAAGCTTTGCTAAACGTGTAGTAGACTTTGAGTGCTTGTACTAGTGAACGGAAACCTGTGTATATGTTTGGCACAAAAGGACAAAATTTCTTGCATGGGCACTGGGATAGTGCATTCGGAGGCTAAAACAAGATCATATCAAAATTTTGACACCATATAGTGAAACTATTTTGAACTCCTAATTGCCCTGAGTATGCTCACAAATTTCCATGCAATTTTGAGATTTTGACCAGAGGGGTGTCGACAATGCCCTAGACGAAGCGATGACATGCTTTGATACCAATTGTTGGAGTTTGAGGTCTGTGGAAGCACATGAACTGCATAAGGAAGAAGAAGAAGCTTGAAGCACAACACACAATACTGAATGTATTAACAAGTGAAATGTACAAAGATAAGTGACCCGTTAGGGTTATAGTCATATACATAGGCTTGGGGAAAATAACCTCCAAAAGAGGGGCAAAAGTGCCCCAATGGTCCTAGGTATGTTTACACACATCACTACCAAAATATATCAACAAAAATTACATCCGTTTAGTAATTTAGATTATAGAGAACTTATACAATTTTAAAGATTTGTCCTTTTGAAATCCAACACTAGCACATATGGATGACCTGAATCCATTAGAGATCATCATCATCATCAAGCAAGCAAGTTTCTAAGGAGATAACTCTAAGATAGAGAAAATGTTCTTTATATTAGCACTATATATAATTTTGTTCATAGAGTTCAAAATTGTCAAAATAGTTGGTTGATCTAGAGAAACTCTTTTATTATCTTGATGTTTTGAAATCATGGAATCTGAAATAAACTAAAGATAATGGGAAATGTCATAGAGGTATTAAGGATTATACAATCAACCCTCCAATTGTATTTGTGTAGTAGAATTGGGCAGGCTCCATACCAACATTGGGAGCCTTTGTCAAGATTGATGATTGGTAGGCTTTAATGGGACTCTATTGAATAAGAAGAAATTAGTGGACGAGCATGGGAGGGAGGAGACATCGAGGAAGGTGGCCATCTCCAACCTTGGGATGAAGAAACCTCAACCAATGTGAAATGGTGCTCACCATTGCCTGCTTGATCATTATGATTTTTCCCATGGGAAGTGATATGATGAGAACTCAAAGGAGTAGGAAACTAATATTCTTGGGAATGTTCTCCAAAATGATCATGGAGGTCTCCAGATGTTGTATTCTCTGGTTTTGGTTCTCATGAGATAAGGACATCACACTCAATTGGTATCCTTATTACTCTTATTTAGATTGCACTTAATTGGCAAGGCATCAAGGTTGTACTTGATGAAATAAGAAGCTTATGGTTTCAGATTCTTCATCTCCAAACTTTGTGTGATGTATGGCATAAGAGGCACCTATTGTTGTTGCATAGATTCATGAGGTACTAGAGGGGTCAAGGATTTGGCCATTGCAATTAGTGATAGGGATTGGTGATGTATAATAAGTGTCCTAAATGCGTTTGAAAAAATGACTCCTAATTGATATTCCACATGATCAGATGAGCTTCTTTCCTCATCCAACAAGAAATGTGCTTATCCCAATTCATCAACATGGATTTAATGGCCATGATCATTTCAAAGAATCATTGGAAGATTACAAAATGTGTCGTCTATAAATTCAAGGCATGGACTAAGAATTTAAGCAATGAGTTCAAAACCACCATGCTTGGCTATGTAATGCTCATTGCGAGTCATTGGATGTGGAGGTTCTGAAGAAACCAACCATATTTGATGTTATAACGACGTCAACAACATCCATGCCATCATTGGGGAGGAAGAAACAAGTGGCTAAGGTCTTATAAGTAATTATGAAACCTTGGTCGGATGATCCATGAAGCTTCCAACACACTGTGCCTATAGAATTCTATTGGATCTAATGGATGTGATCCAACATCAACAAATCAAGAGGAAGAATTTTCTAATCCAACAAGTTTAAGTCCAACAAATTTTCCTAGTTAGATATTTATTCATGCCATTACCAATATTATATACGTTGAGCATCATCATGTAGATTAACTAGCCAACCATGGGATTTTTATAGTGGTAGCTCAAGGAATCTAATAACTTAGGAAAACAATAGCCCTAATTGGCCAAAAACTAGGGGATGGTGATAGGTGTAACACAATGAAGCCATAGGATGGATGAGGACAATGGCAATGCATATATTTAATTTCGATAGTTTCATAACTTAGACCCATTGGCCATATTTGAAATTGGGTAATCAATCAAGCTCTAGAACCAAAATGTCTCCAAACTAACTATGGGTTGGGTTGCAATATGGTACAATCGAGTCGAGGGAATTTTGTATTTGCCCACCTTCCTTTTCATCTTTGAATTAGAGAAGTGCATAGTGTATCTAGGATGAAAAACAAGGGTCCAACATGTTTCCCGGCATTTTTTTCTAGTATTCAAAGAGTATCAACTGTAATCATTTAGTGAATATTCATGAAGAAAATTCTAGCTTATAATCACTTATAAATTAGGGTAAACAACCTCAATGGTTCAATTTCCTCCATTCCAGAGACAACTTATAAAGGAGTAAGAGCCAATGCTATTCTATAAGTCGCTCAATAGCTCTACATAATAGTAGGCAAGAATTGTTCTCCATGTATTCAATCAGCAACTTTTGAAACATACATAACTTAAGCTTATTGTTTTGTGTGGCCAATCCATTGGCTCTAGGATGATAGGGAGTGTTGAATTTATGTGTAACCTAAACAAGTGTAGTAATCTCACGATTTACACAATTCAAAAAGTGAGTGTAATTCCAAAGGTAAACCAAAATAATGGAAAATATCCACCTAGAGGCATTTTTAGCCACTACAATAGTAGTAAGATGTCATAAACCACAAGCTTCTGCCAATCGAGTAGCATAATTAGTGCAAATCAAATATAACATTTTAAGGATGATACAATTGGGGAGATTTAAGATTGATAAAATTGAGTACCCACTTTTGAAAGGGTTGTAAAGGCAAGATAATTGAAGATCTAAATGATGCCCCTGACAAGGCTCATCCACCCATGGATTAAATGATATGGTCTCCTTAGATTAAGACTCGAGATTAGTTCTAACTGTACACACCAATCCAGGGGTTGGATGATATGATTTGGCAACCTACTGCACATCAACAATACTTATTGATAGCCAATTCTTATTAGCCTAGATGAATCAATATTCCTCAATGTCTACAAGACCATTGAAAATAATGATAGTCTCAAATACTTAAGGAACATTCCCCTTTCCAATAGAGCCACATTTTTATGCTTTTTTCTCTTTAAATAGAGTGAATGGATAGAAAAATCCTATAAAAATTTGGTGCGCTTCAGCGAGGGATGTCCAAATAATTAAGAATAGTTAAACTAGTCCTCAAAAAGGTTTAGTACTACAAAGGTCATGTGGAATGTGACCCCCCTCCATGGTCAAATGTATACCTCTAACAAGGCAAAGAGGTTGCACTAGGGACTATAAGCATCCAGATAAAGAATGGAGAAGTTGAAGATGAATCCACCTCATTTGTTGACACAATTTTTGTGTTTCTATATTAACTCTAGACCCTCCATCAATGAGTAATTGGATGTGTGCTTATTCTAGACCCTCCATCAATGAGTAATTGTGATATGGGCTTATTCTTATAACACACCATAAGAAGTGGAATAACATGGTCCATCAATTCAACATTTCTTAGCTTCAATTGAGTAAATGGTAGCAATCGTCATGCCCAAAAAAATCATGTCACTTATCCTTATGTTCTGCCATGGTCAGTTTTGGTTTCATAAGGAAACATCATTGGGGGTGCTTAGCTAGCAAGTGTCAATGTTTAATTCTCTAGGCTCTACCATTACTATAGGGGGGGTAGAAATAGAAGATTTTAGAATACCTGCTAATTTAGATGGGATTGATTCAATGAAAACTTTGAAAAACTTTGGTGGAACTTTGGTTCAATATGGTATGGTGTTGGCCTGATGTAGTGCAACCTCAATGTTTCTTAAAGCAATCCTTTCACTACTTTCATGGAAGAGGCTCCTTTGAAATGCATACTAGATGCAATCAAACATGACAACCCAGCCCACCGTGGTCACCAACATTTTCATATAAAAAAAATCTCTATTCTCCGATATTTTTTTATTTTACTAGAAAGTTTTAAGGTTGGAAAATAGTGGTTTTCCTAGTCTACTTGAGCACCAAACTAACTAGTAATTTTCACCCCCTAGACAACCTAATATACCACATAGGCACAATGCCCGAATGAAGCTAATATTCAGCTACACTCCAATGCATCTTTTTTGATCCACTTCCATCTCTCACTCATAGAGAGAGTTCCAATGCACTTACAAACAACCACAGAGATTCTCACTCAACCTCTCTCAAAACAATGCAAAATACTCAATATACTACTCAAAATTATAATGGAATACCAATCTTCATTAACTAAGAAATGGGGCTAGCATATGTGTCACCACATTCGATATCATACAACACTATGTTTACAAAGAACCCAAATTGATATATTATGTTTGGTGTCTTTACTAATGGCTACATTCCTCAAATAATCCACAATATTCAACATCACTTATAAAATTTTACAAAATTTCCCTTCTTGCTTATGAACATTGGATGGAGAGGTAGACATTGATCATATAGGCGCAATATATACATACGTATATACTCACACAAAGAAAGTTTTTTTTTGCTACTACTAATGCACGAGCAAAGAACATTGAGATGTTTATACCATGTATGTCATTATTTTACTTGTCAAATAAAATGTAGTTACATTCTCTATCTCAAAAGAACATAGAAAATGAGATACAACAAATATGTTGTTAAAGAATGCATGCCATAACTCCTCATGTTTTTGATACAGCAACTATGTTGGTAAAGAGTAAATGCCATAACTCAGCTATGTTGGTAAAGAATGAATGCCATAACTCTTCATGTTATTAAAGACACATGTTATTAAAGACACAGGGGTACATGAAAAAGACATGAATATGAAGAGTTTTGGCATGAAATGCTTTATATGAAATGATGGTCCTACCAAGTTCTCTCAAGTGATGTTTACATATAATCAAAAAGAGTTTACAACCTCAAAAGAAAATTGCTAGTTCATATCAACAAAATCACATGCTACACTTTTTGTGTCCTCTATCACAAGAATCACACATCTTTATTATCATATCATTGATTAAGAAGAACATGATGGTGGACATCTTTGAACAACATCATGGGATGTATGTTATTTGTTTGTATTAGAAACCTTTCTTTTCATCTCCAAGTTTGTCTCAATGCTTATGATGTATACAAGGATGAGAGGGGAAAAGAATATTATCAAACCTGTGAATTGCAAACCACTAACTATGGAATCCCTATGTATCAAAATCTTAAGTGGGTAAATGTACTTTGAAAAAACAAGCAACTTGGACATCAAGCCATGAAATCTTATATAATATTTTATCAACGTGTAGCATTCATAGAATTGCTAATAAGTTCCTTGCTTGATTTAGGCCCCTTCAATGGACATTAATGAATTTCTATACCAAATTTTTATGAGGAACACACTATATATAGATCATATTCTTGGAGAATAACTGACCTAGGGCCATAAGAGGCACATGCTTTTTGGCTTTTTAGTTGAGGATGGACTCAGAAGTACCCATGTGATGCTTTAACTACCCATGTGATGCTTTAACTAAGTACGAAAAGGTGGGCAAGTTTTCTTGGGCTCCTTGCTTGAAGCTTGGGGTTGCATGAGCTTTGATGGAACAGCCCAAGCACAATACCTCCCTTATCAAGTTTTTTGCTTCTTCTAAGGGAGCCCAAGCACAATACCTCCCTTATCAAGTTTTTTGCTTCTTCTAAGGGTTGGATTCATTTATCACGACTACATTGATGGGATTTTCTAGAGCCGTTAAAGAACAATATCAATATGTTTTCTTCACTATCTAAGACTCAAGGTTCAACAACAGAGGCTTGAACATCTACACACACCTCTTCTATATCGAACCATAGTTCAAGCTCTACTTTGTTGTTGAATATCTTGTTCTTCCATATGGATTTTTAAATAAGTTCCTCTCATAATTTTGCATGTTTTTGCAATCTTTGATAGTATGAACCTTTTTTTTTTCATAGTGTCAAAAGATAGCAATTTTATTCTTATTTAAGCTAACAAAAGAGTTGTTCCCCTTTGTATTGATCGATAATACAAAATTGATTATGATTCCTGATTTGATCCTTCGCCTTGCATCAATGAGCCAATATGCCCAAATCTTGAGATGCATTAATAGTATGTTGTACTAAGGTAAGCATAGAATTACCTCCATTGGTAGTAATTTCACATAGTGCATTTGCATTCATCCTCTTCCCCATTTGGAAATGTTATTGATTAGGCTTGACATTCACTCTTGAGTTGCTTCCCTTCAATGAAGATGGGTGGGTGAGTGCAAATTAGAAAGGTATAAAAAAATAGTAGGGGAAAACACTTGCAGATTAAGAAAATGGGGCCAATGCGTGATCACTAAGTCAATGTACCAAAAAATTTATCCAATCTCTCTCTCTCTCTAATTACAAGCACATCAAAAGCTCTGATACCATGCAAGAAATCAATAAAAAAAGGAAGGTAAGTGCAATTGAAAATTCTAGAATAAACGTAACAAAAAGCTGATACATAAGCTACCAAAACCCCACCAGAGAGTGAGCCAAGTCTACCTAAACATCTTCTAACCATGAATGTTTCAATACGATTCTCATCCAACATATAGGTTGGGATTTTCCCCATAATGGGGGCTTGAGAAGCATGCAATACAACCATAAGAGATAGTCATATTCATATACTACCAATACATGCATATGTACTCATACAAAGAAGGTTTCTCTCTACCAATCAATGAGGAGAGATCATTGGCATATTTTATATCATGTATCTCATAAATTTACACGTGAAATATCACGCACATAATTATATTCTATATCTTGTATATTTGTATAGAAAATGAGATACAAAAGCTAGGTTGTTAAAAACTAGATGCATAGAAAACAATCCCCCCCCCCCCCCCCCCCCCCCCCCAAAAAAAAAAAAAAAAAAGAAAAAGAAAAAATGGCATTCATTCGCATGCTTTTTATTAAAAATACAATATTGCATTGAAAAAGACATCAACATGAAGAACTATGGCATCAAAAACTTTATGTGAAGTGATGGTCCTACCAAGTTCTCTCAAGTGATGCTTACATATAGTCCAAAAGTAGTTAGAACCATAAAAGAAACTATTAGTTCATATCAATAGTATCACATGCTAACGATTTTGTGTCCTATCATTGTAATATTTACACATCTAGATAATCTTACCCTTTATTAAGAATTAGAACATGATGTTTTTTGGGGAGGATATGCTAGAACCTGGGTGGGCATGTCTGAAGAACATTATGATGTGCATGCCTATTTGTTTCAGTCAGAGTCCTTTGGATCTTTCTTTCTATTTTTGTCTCCAAGTTTGATTAAATGTTTGTGATGTAGGCAAGGATGAGATGATATTATTTAAAAATTATTCTTTGATAAGAAGACACTTTATATGTGTGTGTGATGCCAAAAGCCAGCATGCTTTTCCATTAAGGAGTGTTTTCCTTTTATTATTCTCACTATTTTCCTAGACATTGTAATCCATCAACTCACATGATGTATCTATGAATATGGCATTGGAACCAAAATTTTGAGGTGTTTATAGAAGGCATTCCAACTTAGAAGACAACCTCTACGAGATGTTAGAAAAGAGGGATGGAAATGTGTTGAAAATATGTGGTCTAACAAATACATTAAGTTTATGATAGGGAACATTAAACCACGAACAATTAAGACTCCATTTCTTAGTTGATTGAGTGGCTAGCTATGCATCTCTTTGAGATATCTCATATTTTTAGACAATTAGCATGTAGGAACGTGCAAAATCATGAGAAAACAAGTAAAGATTAAAAGGAAGGTTTTTAAAACCATGGATATGTGCCAAAACAACTGACTTCTTGTGAAGGTCAAGCCAATAATTAACAAACCACTATGAATTTCAACATCTGTAGTAGGTGTCCAAAACCCATACATGAGTTGGTTGGCCACCCACCTTTTGAGGTGGATGGAGGTTGTGTGTTCAATCTCTACAGGACACTTGATGTGGTTGGGCCAGCATGGCCAATCTATCCATGTATTGCCTTTGGGCCATTGAAACTAGATGCCTTCGGGCAATCATTTCCTTGTAATGCTTTGGTAGTCTAACCTCTACTTGGTGGGATATAGGGGTCCCAATGGGTACTATGCCCCTCACTTGTACAATTGTTCTTTCCATACATTCAAGCCCCAGGAGATTAGAATTCGGCCGAACTTTCTTAAAAAAAAAATTGTTGTAGGTAAAGTTACGTTCAAAGCAAGCTATTGTACCTAGTGATAATAAGCTCTTTGCTTAAATTAGGCTCCTTCAATGAAAATTAATGAATTTCTATAGCAATCAAATGATAAAAATCAACCAAAAAATGCATTAAACTTTTATTTAACACAAGCAAGACCGTATGCTATGGCATTCTTAATGTAAGTTTCACATAGCTCCATGTAAATGTACAATTTTGGTGTGTATTGAAAGCCATGAATTTATTGCAACCGGATACAACTGAGATGATTCAATGATGAAGATTCTTTTGACAATAAGGATTTTTGAAGCATATGAAGGTAAAGCTACCGATGTGAAATAGTCATATCAATGTTGTGCAACTTAAGAGAACAATTTAGCTCCTTGTTTGGTCAGTTACTCAACTTACAAGTGAATGTCTACCATGAGACCTTCGCTTGCACTCTATACTTTTAAGTGAAGAGCAATATACAGAGGAGAAAGAAACTCAAAAAGTACACCAGGAGAGTTAGAAAGGCTTAGCATTTGCACATAGTTGAGTAGATAAAGCCACCAAAAGCATGCATGTGGAGGGAGGTATTGCTTTTTCCATGGAGGTATGGCTTTACTCATGGAGAGAGTACACAAGATATAGAGTGTCTACTAAGAAAAAAGAAAAGGAGAAGAGCTCGATCTTAGACCTAAGAAAAAAGAAAAGGAGAAGAATTTGATCTTAGACATCTCTTTTTTTTTTTGAGAGTACAATGAATTGGAAAGACACACACACCCAACCTCGTAAGATAAGATAGAGGCACTCATCTTGGAGAACTTCATGGACACTCATCTTTGAAAACTCATGGATTTGTCCAGCCAGGATATGAACTCAGAACTTCCTCCTTGAGATTCAAAGCATCAACCACTATTCTATGGAGGTTAGACGTCTCCTTCGTATATGTACAATCAAACGATGAGGAGGATCGAATAGAGTTCATCTTGGCGGAGGATAACCTGAGGAGGGCCCTAGAAAAGCACATGCTTTTTGGCTGTTTGTTTGGCGATGTGATTTTTATTGTCCATGGAACGACCGTATTAGAAAGCAGCCGCGTGAAACTTTAGCTCGGTACGAAAAGGTGGCCAAGTCGTCCCGGACTCCTGCTTGCAGGTTGGCTGTGTCAGCTTTGATGGAACCACCCGAGTACAGTCTCTCCCTTATCAAGTTTCTGCTTCTGGCCGGGGTTTCCTTGCGATCTGCGGTTCCTACTTGCTCTTCAACCACCCGCACGCAGACAACTAGAAGTATGAGCGCGAGGACACAGGGATGCGATCAAGTGCTTCTTTGGCCTCATCTTTTCGTTTCCTGTCTTTTGTAGATTGTCTGCATCAGGTCATATACAGATTCTAGCGGGAAATTGTCCGTCTAATATGATTTTGACAGCTGTCGTCCATTGAAGATGATAAACATCCTAAAATCAACAACGTCATTTGGATGTCTGTTGTCATCGCGACTCTGAAGCGCTTTTATTTAAAGATTTCCCCTCGACGACACTGATCATTTTTACAGAGCATTGTTTTTGTACGATGTCTCTGCACAGTAAAGACATATCGCAGCTCTTCTTGTTCATTGACGTTGCAACGCTGGGGCGTGAGATTTCCTGATTGTAATACATTTCTTTTGCAACAAATGAGCATCTCAAAACAGTTTCAAAACAAAGTAACCGGCAACATTAACTTGCTGAAATCTTGCAAAAGGCAGGCATCGCAGCAATGTTCCTTCATCGAGCTTAGAACATTCAGGGTGTGAGATCTCCTTTTGTTGCCACAGGAAACCATTATAACACAGTATTGGCGAAGAGAGTGACCAGAAAGATATGCTAGTTGATTAACTAATCGGGAAAGTCTGGAGATTTCCCCTTGAATCCCACCGTGTAAATTTTAAACATCAAACAGAAAACTTTCGAAGATGCTTGGTGTGACTCAACCCGGAGTTCGCACATGTGTTGGGAAATATGAGCTTGGTCGTACGATTGGTGAAGGAAGCTTTGCCAAGGTCAAGTTTGCCACGAACACAAATACAGGAGAAAAGGTGGCTGTTAAGATCTTAGACAAAGAGAAGATTCTGAAGCATCAGATGGTGGAACAGGTAGCCGGATTTATGAACTTATGACAAGAATGAAATTTTTGTCCATCTTTTTGATGCGTTATTACTACTTGAGAGATAATTTAGTGAAATCTTTATTTGGGCTTGGAAATTTTCATTCTACTGTTCATATCAGAGTCTTAGATAACATCTTGAAATTCTTCTGACAAAACATGGTAGAAGTTGATACCTAGGTTTAGTCTTAGACAGCAATTACTGCAGTGCCAAGACTGTGGTTAATTTTAGATGCATTCATTAATAACTCAACCCCTAGTGGATTCTTTGTAGGCGATGAATGTGACATAGTCAAATGCGTATTCTAGGATGAACAATGGGAAGGAGCTTATTACATGTAAGGCATTGCGACATTTAGCTCATATTCATGCACATAAGCATTTGCATGTGAATGCAACATTTTGTTGTTCCATTTAGATGCGTTCATTCCATAACAAGTGAGCATGAAGCCCATATATTAAAGGTTAACTTTGTAGCTGTTATATGGTTATACAAGTCTG
>CM035423.1:135437720-135465220 GCA_020310875.1 Ceratopteris richardii | reverse complement strand
GGTATGAACTTGATGCTTGACTTCACAATGAAGAAGTTGAAGCTTGAGTGAAGGAAAGAAAAACCATTCACTGTGACATAGGGAGACCAACATCAGGTTACACCTTTAGGGATCCTCGAAAAGGTACTCATGTTAGTATAAGGCTTCCAATTTATATTGGATTTTGTTGTCATTGCATTACCCTAGGAAACTTGTGTTCCTTTGCTCTTTGGAAGACCATGGCTGAGGCAAGTCTGGGCACTACAAAATGGAGGGGGGGGGGGGGGAGTATGTCATGAATCACCACAAAGATAAATGCCGAGTTGCAGATACATTTGGAAGAAGGGTGCATTAATGGTAAAGCAACTCTATATATGATGGATACTCACGTAATGCCCTTCTTACCACTAGAAGAAGATAATCTATTCAATTGGATGATGGGCAGCTTAGAGTGCTTCACCATGGAAATTTTTGAAATTAATGAAGAAATGGAACAAGATGGTCCGTGTCCATCCTCTGCACATAGGAGTTATTTTTTGGTAGAAGGTGCCGAATTGTGCCCAACTAAGGTAAAAATTTGTAGCCTATAGACGTTCGACGAGGGAGGAGGCATACAAGATGTCTGTAAGAAAACAAGTACAGATGATCAAATGGGCCAAGTTCCAATCTAGGCAAGTGCACCTGGTGGCCTAATTTGGGCACCTTCTTCTGTTGGTCCAGCTTGGAAACTCCTCCAAGGTAGCTAAACTGGTCAAAGTGGGCGTCTACCTTTGGATGAACCACCTCATGCTGCGCCAGTAGGCAAGATGTCTTATTTTGTGCTAACAATGCCATATGGTCAAGTTGGGCTAATTTTTCTGGTGGTGTCGACTCCTGTGAAGCAAGTAGGACATGTAACTTTTCTGCAGACACCTCGAGGGCAGACGCCTCCATTTGGGAAACTTCATCAAAGTGGCCAAATTTCGCTGAAGGACACAACTACATTGTTATGTTAAAAAAAAAGGAGGTAATCAAGAGAAATTGGGTAGTTTTATAGATGGAGGACTAGAAGATGTAGAACTAGGGAAGGCATCTCTAGAGGTTAATTTTGACTCTCGAACGAGAGACGGCCTTCCATTTCTAGATATGCCATGCCGATGGACTAAGGAGCATATCCTAGAGCATAAGCTAAATGCCACCCTGGCACACAATGGTGACTACTTCTTAGGTGAGACCACCATAGAGATACTCATAAGAGAAGTGAACTTTGGAGATGAAGAAAACCTACAAATAGTCCACCGAGCCACGTGGTTGTGGCACTGTCCATTTTTACTACAAAGCTAACTTCCCTTTTGTATACCTATAAAAGTGCCTTTGCCTGGTCCTACAAAGATCTAAAAGATATTCAAGAAGAGCTTGGGCTACGTCGTATACCCTTGATAGAGAAAGCTTCACCCATAAAGAGCCGGCCATATGGATTCAATCGAGAGTATGTAGAGGGAGTTAAGGGAGTTCACTATACCCTTCTCTTGGAGCCCTGAAGGAGTTAAGGCATTCAACGAGCTTAAGTTAAGGTTATATACTATACGACTCCTAACTGTTTCTAGGATAGCTCATGTGTTATTGATGTGGTGAGTATGGGCATACTTAAAGTAAGTGCTCTCTACTTGAGGGTGCACCATGCTTCCAACATTGCCCCGATGCCAAGGACTGTTGGAAAACAATGTCACATTAGTACAAAATCCATTTAGGGCAGAAATCCTAATTTTGGTACTTAGTCATTTTTGGCACAAAAATGGGTAAAATTTTTATGAGCATATCTTGTAGAGCTTGAAGAGAGCTTTCTAATGGTATATGACATATAGTCATCAGAGATCAGATTTGGGAGAAAAACCTAACCCTAGTTTTTTGCTGATTTAGGGTTTTGACCTCATTTGATAACTCTCGGCATGAGGATCATAAAAATGTTGTTAGATCATTCATCAGGTAGTCAAAAGTGTGAAAAGCAAGTCAAGAAGTTATTTTTAAAGTTAGCTAAAAGCAACTTTAAAAATAAAGCAAACTCACTTAAAATAAAGCGATCCAAGTTTTAAAAAGCTAAAAATCAGCTTTTCGTGAGATTTTCTGCCCTAGCTTTAATTTTATCGCTAGAAGTCCTTGAGGCTTATAAAAGAGAGTCCTTGGGTCACTTTTGAATCATCCTACACCAATTGCAATGCAAGCTTTGGTACCTCATTAGAGGTGGTGCTCTAGCACACATGGGGCAGCCATGGTGAACTCTAGGAGCATGTTGAGGAGAAGCTATTGAGTTTTTCTTGGAGAAGAGTGTGCTCACACATCTTGGTTATGGAGAAGACTAGCAGATTCAAAATCAGTTCATGCTACATATGTGGTCAAGCAGTGATTGATTTGTTGGGGTAAAGGTCCTAAATGACCCCCTTATTTGTACACATTTGTATAGGCCTTTTATAAGGTTTAATGTACTCATTATTTATTCTTTTGACCAAGTTCAATGTGAACTTGGCCAGGTCCTATAAAAGTGAACTCAAATAAACTTAGGGCTTACTTCTTTCTTTAGTGAAGCCCCCAAACAAGCTGCCTCTCTCCAAATTCGAATTTCTCTCCCTCCATCTCTGTCTATCTACTGCGTGGGCTGCTCCTTGCACCTCCAGCCCTTCTACTAAGCCAAAGGGGGTATTACCACAGCTGTTGCATCACCTGAGCACATCTCCTCAGCTCTCAACAACTGGTATCAGAGCCTATATTAGGCCTCAAATCTGTTGCGCAGGTTCTCTACAGCAGCATACACTCACCATTTGGCAAAATCATCAAGTTTCATCGCGAACAAAGGGTCCAGAATCCGCTGTACCATCATTTTCAGTGATGTTCCAGCTTTTCGTCGCGAAGAAAGTGATTTTTCCCTGATTTTATCGCGAAGAACAGGTGTTTTTCAGCAAAATCTCAAAGTTTCCAGCAAGAACATGTGTTTTTCAGCAAAATATCAGATTTTCCAGCAAATTTCTCAGTTTTTGCAGGTCTTCTCACTCTCAACTTGCTGAGCATACATAGTGGGAGATACATTTTGCTGTAATTTCTATAGTTTCAGCAAAATTGACTCATTTATGAGAAGTTGTGGAGTATTTTGCCATAATTTCTTGTAAAACAGTGGCAAAAATTGGGGCTTTTGCTCCTACATGCATCTAAAGGCTGAGTATTAGCCTTATGTACATTCTTTGAGGTTAAAAACAACAAAATTAGTTGTTTTTGAGCATAAATTGAGTTTCTAAAATTCTCTGCGCAGAAAATTCAGAGATCAGTTTTGTGCCTAAAATCACTCCATTTTTGTCCCAAATTGCTCCTGTGACCATTTGGAGCTGTAGTGCATCATCTTTGGAGGCTTCACTTTGATTTTGGTGCATTTGCCCAAAATTCCAGCAGGTTTTTCATTGTGCAACTATGGCGTCATCCTCCTCAGATGTGAAGAATCTATTTGAGATTCAACGGTTTGAGGGAACAGGCTTCGATTTATGGAAGGAGAGAATTCAGGGAATCCTCTTCTTGAAGGATTGTGACAGGGCATTGAAGGCAGAGAAACCAGAGGACCTGTCAGAAGATGCATGGTTTACTTTGAACAAGAAGGCCATTATATACATTAAGATGGTTGTTTCCGATGAGATTCTAGTAGATCTCAAAGGTTTGACCACTGCTTTTGAGTTATGGGCAAAACTCAAGACGACGTATGAAAACACTACGCCTGTTAACCAAGTACACCTCATGCGGAAGCTTGTTGGCATGGAGCTTGATGAGTCCAAGAGTGCAACTGAACACTTGTCATCGTTTACAGGTACTTTGTCACAGTTGCAGGACTCAGGAATGCCTCCTTTCGATGATAAGCGTAAAGCCATTTTCTTGCTTATGACATTGCCTGACTCTTGGGAGACATTGGTAGTCTCATTGTCCAATAACCCCAACTTGACTTTTGATGGTGTTAGGGGTTCTATTCTTAATGAAGAGATCAGGAGAAAAGAAGGTGGAGAAGGAGGCAGCTTTACCAACATGGTTAGAGGCAGGACAGATAAGAAGAGTAATTATGCACAGAGGAATAAGAGTAAAAGCAGGTAAAGGGGGAATAGCAGCAAAGGCAAAAGCAATGATGTGACATGCTATCAGTGTCGCAGAAAAGGTCACAAGAAACCCGATTGCCGCTATTACAAAGCAGAGTTTGAAAGGAAGAAGAATTCTGGAGATAAGAAGAAGGACAGGAAAGAAGACAAGACTGATGCACAGGACAACCAAAAGGACAAGGAGAAGGCCAATGTGGCTTCTAGTGTAGTCATGGAGGAGCTTTCATATGCAGATGACATTTTATGCGCTACTTTATCAGCGGATGACACTCATGCATTTGATCCTTCTCTAAATGTTCATGCAGAGGACATGTCAATCACTAAGAGTGATGTCATAGATGCTTTGCTTACCGTCAATGATGCAGTGGCCCAGACTTGGATAGTAGATTCTGGTGCTTCATTCCATGTGACTCCTATCAAGGAGTGTTTTTCTACTTTTATTGCAAGCAGCCATGGCCATTTATACTTTGGAAACAATCATGCATGTTCCATTGAGGGTATTGGCACAGTGCATTTCGCTACAAATGGCACTAATGAGCTGGTCTTGCATAATGTGCGTTATGTACCAGGGATCAAGAAGAGCTTGCTTTCTGTGGGTCAAATGGATTTGCATGGTTATAGCATTCTCTTTGAGAAAGGATCATGGAAAATGACTAAGGGTTCAAGGCTGATTGTGAAAGGCACAAAGAAGGGAACTCTCTATTGCTTGCATGGAAAGGCCTTATGAGGCAAGTTTATTGCATTGGCTGAAGTTCACTCCCATATGGAGTTGTGGCATAAGAGACTTGGCCATATGAGCCCAAAGGGTATCACTAGGCTTTGTAGCTTAAAGAAGCTTGATGCTAAAGGCACAAAGCTTGATTTCTGTAATGAATGTCAATATGGAAAGCAAGTGAAACGTTCCTTTTACTCTCGTGTGTCTCGTAAGTCTTGTGTACTTGATCTTGTTCATTCCGATGTATGTAGCATGCCCACCAAATCTATGGGGGGTGCTTTGTATTTTATTTCCTTTGTTGATGATTTCTCTAGAAAAATTTCGGTTCGATTGCTTAAATCAAAGGATGAAGTATTTGCTGCGTTTAAGCGTTTTCATGCATTTGTGACCACCCAAACAGGTAGAAAGCTGAAATGCTTGCGTACGGACAATGGTGGTGAGTTCACAAGTGCTGAATTTAAGAAATTTTGTGAAAATTTGGGCATTAAGAGGGAGCTTACTGTTCCATACAGCCCCTCTTCTAATGGTGTGGCTGAACGCTACAATAGGACACTTTGTGAGAGGGTGAGATGCATGCTGTCCACAGCTAATCTTCCTCATGGATTTTGGGGAGAGGCACTCAAAACTGCAGTACATGTGTGCAATAGATCCCCTCACATGTCTTTAAACGGTGACATCCCTGAAGAGGTTTGGTCTGGCAAACCTGCTTCATATGATCTCTCATGTGTCTTTGGCTGCGAGGCGTTTGTGCATATAAGGCCTGAGCTGAGAAACGAACTTGATGCTAAGTCCATTAAAGGCCTCTTCATGGGATATGGTGAAGAAGGTGAAATGGGTTATAGGATTTGGATACCTCAGCTCAAGAAGGTCGTATGCAGCCGGGATGTTGTTTTTAACGAGGCAAGGCTGCTTCAAAACAATTGTGCCTCAAAAGATGACCATAAAAGGGTAAGATTTCAGCATGACCAGCCACCTGTTAGGCCCAATTTTGACCCTCAGGATGCACCACAAAGGACTGAAAATGTTGACGATCCAGTGGTTTTTGAGCCAGAAGATGTTGGACAGCAAAATGAGGCTCCTGAAGGGCATATGCAGCCGAATAATAATGCTGAAAATGGTGCCGGAAACAATGGACAGCAGCCTAATAATAATGATTTGATCATACCACCTGATGTAGACCCATTGCCTGACAATGTGGATCATTGGGTGAGAAGATCTACTCGTCTTAGAAGGAATGTGAGTAGATTTGATCCTTCATTGCATTACATTTTGTTGACAGATGAAGGTGAGCCTCTCACATACAAAGAGGCAAAGGCATGTGAACATAGCAGCAAGTGGGAGCTTGCTATGCAGGAAGAGATTAAAGCTTTGCATGCTAATGATACTTGGGATTTGGTTGAATTACCCAAAGAAAGGAAAGCCATTCCTAACAAATGGGTGTATAAAATCAAAACAGTTGATGGAAAACCCAAGTACAAAGCAAGGCTGGTTGCAAAGGGATATGCCCAGACCAAAGGCATAGATTTCCAAGAAGTATTCTCTCCTGTGGTGAAGATGACCACTTTGCGAGTGTTATTTGCAATAGTAGCTGCTCTTGATTTGGAATTAGACCAAATGGATGTACATACAGCTTTCTTGCATGGTGATGTTGATGAAGAGCTTTACATGAAACAGCCAGAGGGGTTTGTTATTCCTGGAAAGGAACATTTGGTATGTAAGCTCAATAGAAGCTTGTATGGGCTGAAACAAGCTTCTAGACAATGGTACAAGAAGTTTGATGCTTTCATGCTCAAACAAGGGTATAAAAGAAGCCATGCTGATCACTGTTTGTATACGAATGTAGATGGCAGCCCTATTATTCTTGTCTTATATGTCGACGATATGCTGATTGCTGGTAAGAAAAGAGACACCATTGATGCTCTTAAACAGCAGCTGAAATCTGCTTTCTCAATGAAAGACCTTGGGGCAGCAGAGCATGTCCTTGGAGTGAGGATTAGAAGACAAAGGGACCAGCACATATTGTATTTGTCGCAGGAAAAATACATTGAAAAGGTGCTGGACAGATTTAACATGGCTGATGCAAAGCCTCTTGGAGTGCCATTGCAGCCATATGTTAAAGTTTCCAAGGAAGATTGTCCTAAAACACAAAAAGCAATCAATGACATGCAAAATGTGCCTTATGCTTCAGCTTGTGGCTCACTTATGTATGCTATGGTTGCAACTAGGCCCGACATTGCCCATTCAGTGGGAGTTGTGAGCCGGTTTATGGCCAATCCAAGCAAAGCTCATTGGAAAGCAATAAATTCCATTTTGAGGTACTTAAAGAGGACCAAAAATAAATGCATTTGCTATGGCAAAGATCCATTGGAGCTGAAAGGCTTTTGTGACTCTGACATGGCTGGTGATGTGGATACACGTAAATCCACAAATGGATACATATTCACTCTTGCAGGAGGTGCTGTTTCATGGTGCTCAAAGCTGCAAAAGATTGTTGCTTTGTCCACTACAGAGGCTGAATACATTTCAGCCACTGAGGCTTCCAAGGAAGCCATATGGCTGGCACGATTATGCAGTGAGTTTGGCTTGTCAAACAAGGCACCTATGCTTGGCTGTGATAGCCAGAGTGCCATATGTTTGGCAAAGAATGCCATGTTTCATGCACGCACTAAGCATATTGATGTGTGATATCACTTCATTCGAGAAGTGCTTGAGGATTGCCTTATCACACTTGTTAAGGTTCATACATCACAGAATCCTGCAGATGTTCTCACTAAGTGCTTGTCTAAAGCACAACATGAGCTATGTATACAGATGGTGGGAGTCACGTAGCTTAAAGGCGTCATTTATGCCTTTAAGTGGGAGGTTGTTGGGGTAAAGGTCCTAAATGACCCCCTTATTTGTACACATTTGTATAGGCCTTTTATAAGGCTTAATGTACTCATTATTTATTCTTTTGGCCAAGTTCAATGTGAACTTGGCCAGGTCCTATAAAAGTGAACTCAAATAAACTTAGGGCTCACTTCTTTCTTTAGTGAAGCCCCCAAACAAGCTGCCTCTCTCCAAATTCAAATTTCTCTCTCCCCATCTCTGTCTATCTGCTGCGTGGGCTGCTCCTTGCACCTCCAGCCCTTCTACTAAGCCAAAGGGGGTATTACCACAGCTGCTGAATCACCTGAGCACATCTCCTCAGCTCAACATGCTTGATGTATACACTATTGGATATTTAGTTTGCATATTTTCTCAGGTACTATGGTTCATATTCAACAAATTCAATTTTTTGAAGTTTGAAGAAATTCAAATTCAGTTTTGAAGAAGACTTTTGAAGAAAAGGTTTGAAGGTCAATTCGGAAGTACAAGTTTGAAGTTTATGACAGTTTGCAGATGAATGAAGTTACATATTCGGTTCAGTTTGTACCAATATGACATTGTAGGGGGATTGTTGGAAAACAATGTCACATCAGTACAAAATCCATTTAGGGCAGAAACCCTAATTTTGGTACTTGGTCATTTTTGGCTCAAAAATGGGTAAAATTTTTATGGGCCTATCTTGTAGAGCTTGAAGAGAGCTTTCTAATAGTATATGACATGCAGTCATCAGAGATCAGATTTGGGAGAAAACCCTAACCCTAATTTTCTGCTGATTTAGGGTTTTGATCTCATTTGATAGCTCTCGGCATGAAATCATAAAAATGTTGTCAGATCATTCATCACGTAGTCAGAAGTGTGAAAAAGCAAGTCAAGAAGTTTTTTTTAAAGTTAGCTAAAAGCAACTTTAAAAATAAAGCAAACTCACTTAAAATAAAGCGATCCAAGTTTTAAAAAGCTAAAAATCAGCTTGTTGTGAGATTTTTTTCACCCAAGCTTTATTTTTATCGCTAGAATTCCTTGAGGCCTATAAAAGAGAGTCCTTGGGTCACTTTTGAATCATCCTACACCAATTGCAACGCCAGGTTTGGTACCTCATTAGTGGAGTTTATGGAGGAAGTGGCATCCATATGAGGAGGAGTCCTATTCAGCATATCTAAAGGAGAATCAATACATGCATGCTACATGCATTCGGATGAGGTGCTAGAGAAGATGTGTTCACATGAGTATGAGGATTTCTGGCAGCAACATGTTAGCATTCTTTGCTAATTCTGTAAGTATGTGATCTTTCACACACACATCTGATTTAGGGTCTTCCATAGCCTAAAATCAGATTAGGGTTTGCTGATTATCAATTTCCAACCGATCTCTCCTCTTTCAGTCACTCATATTCACTCTTCTACAACCTATCAGGTCACACATCTCATACATATTCAGATTTCTGTCCCTACATCTGAATATTCTTGTAAATTTTGTACATTTACTCATCCATCTATTTCTGTTCACATAGAGTGGTTGAGATTTTGACTCCCACATTGTAAATTGACAATTTTATATATGATACTGTGAGTAAGAAGTGGCTTACGTAACACTTTACACATGTTGTCTAATCTTTCTCTATCTTTGTCTCATCATTTGTATGATTAAGTGTGGTATGTTCATGTTTTGTTAATATTGGAAGATTGCTGAATTCTATGTTGTAGATCTTGGACCTATGGAACCATGGACCTGTGGTATTAGTTATGGGTCTACTAAATTTCCAACAAGGACCATTATACCAAGGATTGGCTGCCCAATTGCCTCACTTCACTTCACATGATCAGAGTCTCTCCACAAGAAGAAGATATGGATCCACATTCTTTTGGTTTTTCATCCTCTATGGAATCTATGATGACTAGTCACGAGAGCTAGGAAAGCGGAGGAAGCTCGGCTAGAATAACAAGAGAGATCCAAAGAGAAAGAAGACGGGAAGAAGACTGAATTCAGTAAGAATGAGGCCATTGAAGAAGCTTATGAGAAGGTGAGAGACTCATTAAGAGATCAACTCGCCCTCTTGCAACCATGTGCACATGCTGTAGATATTGAAGAAATTCTAAAGGAAACTCATCATATAGTCAGCCTATTTCAACTCATTAAGATGGATGCAAAGGTAAGAAGTGGCTCACTCAAGATTATACACTGCCTATCTAAGCCAACCACCAAATGTAGATGAGTACATGATGGACTTTCCCTTAGCACCACTTGTACACTAAGTTCAAGGTTGACCACATTATAGTGGATGGTGGATCTGGTATGAACTTGATGGCCGACTTCACAATGAAGAAATTGAAGCTTGAGTCGAGGAAAGAAGCACCATTCACTGTGACATAGGGAGACCAGCATCAGGTTACACCTTTAGGGATCATCGAAAAGGTACTCATGTTAGTATAAGGCTTCCAATTTATATTGGATTTTGTTGTCATTGCATTACCCTAGGAAACTTGTTTTCCTTTGCTCTTGGGAAGAGCGTGGCTGAGGCAAGTCCGGGCACTACAAAATGGGGGAGGAAGTATGTCATGGATTTTCACAAAGACAAATGTTGAGTTGCAAATACATTTGGAAGAAGGGTGCGTTAACGGTCAAGCACTCTATATATATGATGGATACTCACGTAATGCCCTTCTTGCCACTTGAAGAAGATAATCTATTCAATTGGATGATGTGCAGCTTAGAGTGCTTCACCATGGAAATTTTTGAAATTAATGAAGAAATGGAACAAGATGGTCCTTGTCCATCCTCTTCACATTGGAGTTATTTTTTGGTAGAAGGTGCCGAATTGTGCCCAGTGGAGGTAAAAATTTGTAGCCTATAGACGTTAGACGGGGGAGAAGGCATACAAGATGGCTTTAAGAAAACAAGTATAGATGATCAAATGGGCGAAGTTCCAACCTAGGCAAGTGCACCTCGTGGGCGAATTTGGGCGCCTTCTTCCGGTGGCCCAACTCGGAAACTCCTCCAAGGTAGCTAAATTGGTCAAAGTGAGCGTCTACCTTTGGATGAATCACCTCATGCTTCCCAAGTAGGCAAGACGTCTTATTTTGTGCAAACAATCCCATATGGTCAAGTTTGGCTAATTTTTCTGGTGATGTTGATCCCTGTGAAGCAAGTAGGACATGTAACTTTTTTGCAGACACCTCGAGGGAAGGCGCCCCCATTTGGGAAACTTCATCAAAGTGGCCAAATTTCGTTGAAGGACACAACTACGTTGTTATGTCAAAAAAAGGAGGTAATCAAGAGGAATTGGGTAGTTTTATGGATGGAGGACTAGAAGATGTAGAACGAGGGAAGGCATCTCTAGAGGTTAATCTCGACTCTCAAACAAGAGACGACCTTCCATTTCTAGATATTCCATAACGATGGACTAAGGAGCATATCCTAGAGCATAAGCTAAATGCCACCTTGGCACACAATGTTGATCACTTCTTAGGTGAGATCACCATAGAGATACTCGTAAGAGAAGTGAACTTTGGAGATTAAGAAAACCTACAAATAGTCCATCTAGCCACATGGTTGCGGCACTATCCATTTTTACTACAAAGCTAACCTGCTTTTTGTATACCTATAAAAAGTGCCTTTTGCTGGTCCTACAAAGATCTAAAAGGTATTCAAGAAGAGCTTGGGCTACGTTGTATCCCCTTGATAGAGGAAGCTTCACCCATAAAGAGCCGGCCATATGGATTCGATTGAGAGTATGTAGAGGGAGTTAAGGTAGAATTGACTAAATTAGAGGAGGAAGGTATCATTATTTTTAATGACACTCGCGATGGCTCTCATCCATGTTTATTATGCCAAAGAAAAATAGTGGAAAGATAAGAGCGTGTGTTGATTTCCATACCCCAAATAAAGCAACTGTCCAAGGTGGCTTCTTGCAACCCTTCATTGTGCAGGTATTGGAAGAAGTGGCTAGACAGATTCTCTACAATCTCTTAGATGGATTCTGCAACTATAATCAAATTCTCATCTATCCCGAGGATAGAGAAAAGACTTCCTTCGTCACTCGAGGGGGCACCTATGTCTATACCTACATGGCTTTTGGCCTAAAAAGGAAATCTTTTCTTATGCCGCTCAAATTGACTGGTATGACGAAATAGAGCGATTCCTCACTTTAGGAGAATTTAAAGATAAATCATTGAAAAAAAGGAAGTTACTTTTTAAAGCTAAATCATTTTTACTCATAAAGGACAAGTGATATAAGTATTGCCTAGATGGTATTCTTTGCGTATGTGTTTATCCACAAGAAGTAAGACTCTTGCTTGAAGCTTCATACCTTGAATGACATCTTAAGGTTGCCCAAAAACTTTCGCCCAATTTTCCTCTACCACCACCCAAGTTTCCGAAAAAAAGTTGCCAAATTTTTCTTTACCACCACCCAAGTTGTCCAAAAACAATCGCTCAATTTTCCTCTACCACCACCCAAGTTGCCCAAATACAATCTCCGAATTTTCTCTACCACCGCCCAAGTTGCCCAATAACAGTCTCCCAATTTTCCTCTACCACCACCCAAGTTGCACAAAAACAATCTCCAAATTTTCTCTACCACCACCCAAGTTGCCCAAAAATAGTTGTCCAATTTTCCTCTACCACCACACAAGTTGCCCAAAAATAGTCCCCCAATTTTCCTCTTTCCTCTACCATCAACCAAGTTGCCCAAAAACAATTTCCCTATTTTCCACCACCATCATCCAAGTTCCCCAAAAATATCGCCCAGTTTTCCTTACTACCATCCCCAAGTTAAATTTTCATCTACCACCATCTAAGTTGTCCAAAAACAGTCTCCCAATTTTCATCTACCACTACCCAAGTTGCCCAAAAATAGTCTCCGAATTTTCCTCTACCACTACCCAAGTTTTCCAAATACAATCGCCCAATTTTATTGTGCCACAAACTAGCCTAATTTTATTGGGCCAAAAATTAGCCCAATAAAATTGGGCACCTTAAAGTTGGGAGACCCCATCATGACTCCGTGATAAATACGAGCTTATCCAAGGTTAGCTGAGAGAAGAGAAATGAGAACAAGGAACTACAAATTGAAGCCACCTCAAATCCTTGCATATGTCATGGATCAGTCAGATACACGACAATGAAAAAGTCCAAAAGTGGTTACTCTGCAAGGGTGATGGCCCACCTAAGTAACTCGAGTAACTTGAATAACTCGAGTAACTTGAGTAACTTCCCTCTGTAGGTAGTCTTTGTGCCAGGCTTCCTGTCATGCCATTCTCGACGCGCAATCCATGTCGGGGGCCATTTTTGGACTTCCTCCAAAGATCATATGGGATTGTGCAGAGCCACTCATATGACCTTTGGGTATCTATATAAGCATATGTTGGGCACTCATTTAGGATATAATTTAGTACGTCTATGTCTGTTGCTGTGTTGCTTTGTTTATGTGTGTGAAGAAGAGCTCTGGTACTTTGTTGTTGTACTTATTCTCTTTGTTGTAACTCTGTGTTCCGGGTAAGTACCCAGTGTGTGCGGGTAGCGTTGCCATGTATTTTTGGAGTTTTGGGCTAGTCTTTGGCCTAGTCCTCAATTGTATTGTGAAGTTTTTGGCAAGATTGCGTCTGAATGTCTCATGTTGTTTTCTAGGAGCATATTGTCCAAATTTTGGATTGTGCGCTGAAATGTTCTTTGGATCTTTTATCATTTGTTCTTGTGTATCATGTTATCTTAAGTCATACCTCGTCTTCGAGTGTGTTGACAGTCGAAACCCTTGGATTCTAACATTGCTAACTACTTTTGCTTCCGGTGGAAAGGGAGCCCTTCTAGTAAGGGTGTCTGAGCAGGTAACCTAAGGGGCGGGCAAGTGGAAGTAGGTGAATCAGTGTCTTGCTATTCGGGTTGTGTGTCTTCTTACCTGCTGAAATATACTTTCTACTTTTTGTGTGATATAGTCGATGCAATTTTGAGTTGTCTTATTCTTGGGAAGCCTTCTTGTACCCTCTATTTTGCTTATACCCTTTTGAGGAGTTCGACATTTGTGAAGTGTCTCTCTGCAAAGGCATGTTACAGGGTATACTTCCCTAAGGAGAAGCCCCCTTGAGTAAGGTGTCCTAGGACGCATATCTACTCCTCTTCTTAATAGAGGTTCCAGGTCTCTCTTTTATAAATATAAAAGATCCTTTGGTTCCGTACTATTTTAGGTTCATGTTTTTGCCAAATAAATATGTGCAAACATATAAAGAGGTTTTCACTACATGTGAGATTTGTATCAAATAAATTAGGGCTGTATTCTTCCTACCAAGGTGTCCCAAAAGGGTGTTAATTGGCAAGAAAACCCTATGATATGGCAAATTGCAGATTGGCACACACAACACAAATGGCTTATACATAGAGGTGTCACTGTAGACATTCTCAAAACTTTGTTGAGGATGATATACAACTAGAGGGGGAGTGTCAAGATAATAAAAGCAAAGAGAGGAAATGGAGTTAGAGAACCAAGAAGTGGCATGCCAAGGCTAGACGGAAAGTTCATAAGGATAAGAAGAGTGAGAAGAAAGATGTGCATATTTTTCAACAATATTGTGTGCAACATTATTATTAAGCCCATTTTTTGCATTGGACTCTAGAAGATTCTTTTGGATGCCCATCGTTGACATACCTAGTCTTGAGGGAAAAGATGATTTGATTGTGAAACTGCTTTTAGGTAGCTTCTCTAATTGTTTTCCACCCAAAGTGTGAGGAGACACCCAAAAAGAGTCTCTAGTCTAAAAGGTGACTTGTAAAAGATTTCGCACACATTTGGAGAAACCTGAAGTGCTTATAACTGGAGCTTCTTCTTGCTGCAGTTCATTCTCAGCCCATTTTTCTTTAATGCTGTGGTTATTTATGCGTGTCTTTCAACAATATTGTGTGTAACATTATTTTTAAGCCCATTTTTTGCATTGGACTCTAGAAGATTCTTTTGGATGCCCATCATTTCCATATTTTGATTGTGAAACTGCTTTTAGGTAGCTTCTCTAATTTTTTCCACCCAAAGTGTGAGGAGACACCCAAAAAGAGTCCGTAGTATAAAAGGTGACTTGTAAAAGATTTTGCACATATTTGGAGAAACCTGAAATGGTTATAGGTGGAGCTTCTTCTTGCTGCAGTTCATTCCCAGCCCATTTTTCTTTAATGCTGTGGTTATTTATGCGAGTCTATTGCTTGGAAATGTTGTCTTGATGATTGATCTGCCCATTCCCACTTTCATATTTTATATTACTCGCATGTGTTGGAAAGTATAAGTGAAAAACTAATGTCATGTCGGGGTGAATCACATTTTAACTCAAACATTAAGTTCTAATGCTAACAGCAGTACCTTAAATTCCTTTTGTCATGCTCTTTGAAATGAACCCACAATTGCTTTTTATCTTAGCTGTCATAGCTTCTAAGTTTTGTGCAGTTTCCATAATTTGAATGAAGCAAGAGAGTTCTTAGGCATCCATGGAGTTTATATTTGCACTAGCATCATGGTAACACACATCTTCATGTGCTCCACCAGTCAACTTTTAGTTTTACAATTTGAAGTTGTATGTCAAAGCCACCACTTAAAGAGTCTTTTGAGTGCATGAGACTAGCAGCCTTGACTACTTGCACCTTAGTGTCTACAGTTGAGTCCTTGACATATGAGAGAAGGCAAAGCTTCAAAGCTAAAAGTCACTAAAATGCACTCCTTGGCTTTGCTCCAAAGGTCCTCCCCTTCACTTCAAACACTTGAATGGCCTTGGGTGCACCTTCTCCACAAGAATGAGTGTATATAGACCTCCTTGTGACTCTTCATGTACCCTTGAGTGACCCTTGGCTCTTCATCTAGCCTTAGTTTGTCTTTTGGCTTTTCATTTGACATGAATGGATAAGGATTCATGTTTTTCTGTTCACTGGAGTCTCCTTTAGCTTTGGCAACATCCTTCCTTTGCTCTAAGGTTGATGAGCTTGCCCAATGCATAATTTTAACACTCCCCCTCAAGCTCATGGAGGTAGTGTCCATCTCCAAGAGACTCATTGCTTTCTTGAACATTTTGAGCTTGTAGCATCCAATCCTTAAGGTTTATAGGGTGCTTGACTTCCATGTATGTTGTGGACGAGCTTTGACAACCATCTTGTGAATTCTAGGTGGTCAGCAGCTATCTTGCCAAGGGTCAGCTACCTTAAAAAGGGTAGTCTCTGCTTCTTGGCCTGCAGTGAGAAGAGCTGCACTGAAGGAAGAGTTGCTGTCATTAAGCTTTTTTAGAGAGCAGTGCTGTTTGGACACTCCATCGGAGTAGTTGATACCTGTAGCTAGCTTTTTCATAGTTCTATTCTTCGGTTTTTCCCTCCACCAATGCCACACTCAGTGGCTGGCTGGTCTGTGTGTTTGGTCCACCGTCCACCTATAGGTTGCTGTATCTGGTATTCATCTTTACTCTGCTTTATCAAACACACATTTGTACCTGGCTGATTAGTACTATGTCCTGATATTTAATATAAGGGTGGGGCAATTCATCTCATGTTTTACGGTTTTGTGCCTGATCATTGTTGAGTATTGTTGCATGTGTTGGTCTGTGTATGTCTTGAAAGTGCTCGGAAGCAGTCACTTTCTGGAAGTGAGGCTCAGTGGATACTGCACATGGAGGTACACAATTTGTAAGAACAATGGTCCATTGGCACATGCACACCCACACCCACACCCACACCCACACCCACACCCACACCCACACCCACACCCACATGCACGCATGCACACACACACACACACACACACACACACACACACACACACACACACACACACACACACACAGACTCTCTCGCACACACACAATACTATGAAAGACAGCAAATTTTGCAAGTAATTATGGTTTTCACAGTTTCTGCAAAGGTTAAATCTATCATGTGATCGAACTCAGGTGATGGCTAGCAGGACAAAGATTTATCTTGTTCTTGAGTTTGTGAATGGAGGGGAGCTCTTCGACAAAATTGTAATGTGTACCTGAATGAATTTTCTGCATTGTTTTTGATTAAGTCTTAGACAGTGCATACTGAATCAGTAGGTGTTACCCCTTTCTCAGGTTCATCAAGGAAAATTGAAAGAAGATGAAGCAAGAAAATATTTTCAACAGCTGATTAATGCAGTAGACTTCTGCCACAGTAGGGGTGTTTATCACAGGGACCTGAAGGTGTATCTTCTGCTTCTTGCATGCCATAACTTTATTTACCTTAATTGTTTCAAAGAATTTTTCACTTTTACAGCCTTTTTTTGTGTATTATACCATGGAATGAACATGTTTATATCCCCCCCTTTTTACATCGTTTCTTACTGTTTTCCTTTTTTAAATGGATTTTGATTCGTTTTCCTTAAAAGTAGCTGTAGAATTCCTGAAAGTTCTTTTTCAATAGAGATGCCATTTAAAACTTCTTTCTTCTTATCATAAAAAAAGAGAAGTTTCTTTGGTTTTTAAATTCTATTTTCCATATAAAAATTCTTCTTTGCATCTTAAGGTTTTCCGTTTCCATTAGAAAAAGAAAAATCTGTCAAAAAGTGTCCCTTGCTTGGCAAGGTCAGAGTCTATTAAGTTTAAAATCTTATTTGCTGGAAAGTTTTATGGGTTTGAGTATCTGGAACTTATTGATCTTGTGAACACTGTAAACTGTCTCCAGCCTGAGAATCTTCTTCTAGATTCAGAAGGAAACCTCAAAGTATCAGACTTTGGACTCAGTGCCCTTTCTCAACAAGTTCGGGTAAGAATTGAGGACAAGCTTTTCGACCTTTTTCTGTATATTTGGCTTTCATGATACTCTGGAACTTATAAGCCTTTTCTTTATCAATGGTCACATTGTTTCATGGTCACTCTGGAACTTATCAATGGTCATTCTGGAACTTGTGGGAGCCTGAATTTTTTTTTTGGATGCAATGCTAAACAGAGATTGAAGAGTATGGCTGGTTATCTGCCCAAGGATACATAAATCCTGTATTGCATTATGCTTCAGATTTAATATTATGGAAGATTTTACATGGATATTTTGCTTTTACCCTTCTTTGGCCAGAAGCTTGTTGAAAGCTTTTATGGCAGCATACTTGCCTGTTTTTCGTGTCAAAGGTAATTCATTTTGAGGGCTCTGATTATAAATCTTGTTACCTTTTTGTGTTTAATATGTCACTACCAAGGGCCATTTTTTAAAGCTGTCAAATAAGCATTCATTAGGGTCATTTGAACAACCATTCTATTGCACGGTCAGTTCACATCAATTGAATGAAATGGGTTAATTTCGATTCTGTTTCCTGGAGGGCATTACACCCGGACTCCAATGTGAACTTTGTTCATAGGTACCCTCTCACAATTGGAGGACTCAGCATGGATAAACTTGAGCAAAAAGGCATCACATACATCGTGGTAGGGGTCTCATATGAGATTTTAGTGGATTTGAAGGGTCTCACTAGAGCAGATAACATACGGGAGAAGTTGAAAGCCTCATATGAGAACACTACACTTGTGAATTAGGTGCTATTGATGCACAATCTTGTTGATTTGCAGCTTGACAAGTCCAAAAGTGTTGCAGAGCACTTATCTTTATTCAGAGTTAGCCTCTCAGAGTTCAAAGGCTTAGGTTTTCCTGCATTTGATGATAAGCTGCAAGCTATTTCTTGCTTATGTCATTGCCCATTTCTTGAGAGGCATTGGTGGTCTTATTGTCAAATAACATCAACTTAACTTTTGATGGTGTTAGGGGTGCTATCCTCAATGATGAAATCAGAAGGAAGGCAAGTGGAGAGGGTAGTAGTTTTGCTAACATGGCTAGAGGTAGAGCGGAGAAGGAAGTGGGAATTCAGAGAAGAGAAAGAGCAAAAACAAAGGCAAAGTGATATAATTTCTTATCAATGTAGCACAGGGTAGATCGAGTGCTACACATTGCATAGATTTGCCCTTCGAAATGTTCAATTCATTCGGTGTGTATTTTATCATGCAGTGCTCTCCTCGAATTTGATGATTTTTTTGATCAAATGTTTTGGGTTTGTAAAAAAACCCTTTCGTTTCCACTTTTTGCACTTTGGAAGTGTGAGCAATTGTCATATCATCCACTTCCATTAGCAATTACTAGTGAGCTTTTGTCCTTTCCCCAACAGGATGATATTGTGTAGGATGAGGACACCCTGATAACCATTGGGATAGCTCTTGCAATGGAGCCAAACTATGATGATGAGGGAAATTTCATTACTCGTGATGACATTTCCCTTTCATGTTCTTCACTAGAAGATCGATACTTTGCCCCTATGGATAATACCATTCTAGGCATCAAGAAAAGCCTCTTGTTAGTTTAACAAATGGATATTGATGTTTGCAACTCTCTTTGAGAGAAGCTCAATAAAGGCTCAAGGTTGATTGTTAAAGGCACAAAGAAAGGGACTTTATATAGTTTGCATGGAAAAGCTCTTTGGTAAGTTTATTTCATTGGATGAAATGAATTCACATATGAAATTATGGCATAAAAGGTTTGTCCATATGAGCCAAAAGGGCCTTGATAAATTATGTACCATGGACAAGCTAGATGTTAAAGGCACAATGCTTGATAATTGTAATGATTGTTTGTATGGTAATCAAGTAAAAAGTTCCTATTGCTTTGTTGTCTCTTGTAACACTAATGTACTTGATCTTGTCCATTATGATGTATGTAGCATGCCCACCAAGTCTATGGGGGGTGCTTTTGTCTTTACTTTCTTTGTTGATGACCATCATAGGAAGCTTTAGATTTACTTGCTAAAATTAAAGGATGAAACCTTTGCTGCATTTAAAAGATTTCATGTATTTGTGACCATCCAAACATGTAAAGAGCTGAAATGCTTACGTATAGATAATGTGAGTAAGTTTGCAATTGATGAACTTGATAAATATTGTGAAATTCTTGGCATTAAGAGGGAGTTGATAGCCCCATACAACCCCTCTGCTGAAAGATATAATTGTAGGAGATAAATCCTATTTGTAAATAATTGTACATATATTCGTTTGCACATCATTTTCAGATATTTAACCCCCTCACAAACACCTTCTGTTCTTTGAGAGCTTTCTATCCATACTCTATTTATAAATTGCCCAAATCCAACATCTCTATGACCTTCAAATTTGAAACCCTATCTCTAAAAGGTCAAAAGTCAACCATAGGTTAAAGGTCAACACTAAAGTCAGCAAATTAAAAAAGCCAATATCCAGCTGTCAAATAGTTTTGTATGAAAAGCATAATAAAAGTCAACCAAAAGCCCATGTGGATAAATTGAAAAGCACTATGCTATCTACCCATGAGGATAGTTTATGAAAATCTACATGGAGTTAGAGCAGCTTTTATGTAAAGCTTAGACTTTCTTCAATCTATACAAACAAGGCTATTTGTTCACGAGGATTATACAATCTAGGTGATGACATCCTTGCTTGCTCACATGGAGGGTGCAGCCATCTTGTGAGAAGAATGGACAAAAGCAATTAAAGATACATTCAGTTCAATCTCATTGCCTAGCTGTATAGAGGACTTCCGCCTATATGGAGTGTGATCGCCTAGCATTCTCTTGCTTAAGAGGAATCAACACACCATAAAGGATTATTCTTGGAGATACGCAAAGAGCAAGGAGCAAGAGCATACGCTACACTTAGAGAGCAAAACACATACTTGGAGAAGCGTACATAGAGAGGCAAAGTGTGCAAAGAGAGAGACAAGGTGTGCAAAGGAGGTGACAAAGCATGCAGAGAGAGTGCGCAGAGAGCAATTAAGAGAGCAACTAAGGTGTGACAGTATTATCAACGAGGTGTTGCATGTCGACTAAGAAGTGATCAAATTTTCAACCTTAATGGAAGCTTGCGTGCAAGTAGTGCATAAGGGAAAGCTATTGGACAAGGTGAAGGATTGGCAGAGAGGTTGGCCGCACAAGTAATTGTGATATTTTGTATACTTGTGTGTGTGTGTGCGTGCTTCTTTGGCTTAATTGCTACGCACGGAGAACATTTCGTCTTATTCTAGGCAAAGCTATTAACTTTTATTGTTAATCAAGACACATAGGCTTCCGGTGCAATTGTCTTCCTTCGTTTTCTCCATTCTTCTCTTACAAACACTCAAGCCTACTTTGTCTTATTCTAGACCCAACTTTCAACCTTAATGAAAGCTTGAGTGCAAGGAGTGCACAAGGGAAAGCTATTGGACAAGGTGAAGGACTGGCATAGAGGTTGACTCCACAAGTAATTGTGATATTTTTTATACTTGTGTGCGCGGTTCTTTGGCTTAATTGCTATACATGGAGAACATTTTGTCTTATTCTAGACAAAGCTATTGTAACTTTTATTGTTAATCAATACACATAAGTTTCCGGTGCAATTGTCTTTCTTTGTCTTCTCCATTGTTCTCCTACAAACACAAGCTCCCTTTCAACTAAAGAATCCCCCAACAATACCGACGAAAATTATGTGATAGGCAAAAATTTCCAGCTTTTTCGTAAGTTTTTTTTTTATTTTTTTCAATTATTATAAATTTTATAGACATCCTTTCACATGGCTTGCTAAACACTATATAAGGAGGACCTTGGAGCCTCATTATACATCCAATTCTAAGTTACTCAAGCTTAAGGGCTTGAGGGTGAAGAGCTAGGAGGAGTATATGTAGATTTGATGTGGTCCGTTTTGTATTGGTTTTCTTACTTATTTGTATTTTTCATGTCTTCTATTGATCTTATTTTTTGTGTAGCATTTTGCTTTTGTTTTTGTTTTTCTTATGTGTCTGTGTTTGTCTTCTCCATCTTGGGTTCGTAAGTTTGGATGACTCTGAACTTATGAAGGTATATTCAAAGTCACGTAGTGGACATTAAAATCCTTTGATTTTTGTCTGAGTTTTGAGCAATTGTTTGCGCTTATTGGGTATATCTCTTAAGAGTGTGCATACCCCGATGGCTAATCTCTTCATACATTTGTGTTTGGGTGTGTGAATTTGTGGATGTGACATAGGAGTAAGGTGCTTGAACCGAATGATATAGGGAGGTTATGTATGTAAGGCGCCTCTCTCATATATATATATATATATATATATATATATATATATATATATATATATATATATATATATATATATATATATATATATATATAATATGGTTGCACTCGTACGTCGTACGAGTTGATGCGTCCGATCCGACCCGTCTGTCGTGTCCAGTCCGGTCACGTACGATTCGTACGGTCAAGATATTGCCAGTCGAACGCGCCCGATTAAAAAGTGGTTTTTTATGAACTTTGCACATAAACTTAGGACAGCAGCTTCTTTAGCGAGTTCGAACTTCGGCGCCCGTTCGATTTCAACAGCCATGATGCCATGATGCCCGTTTGATTTTGTCTGGAATATGAATATTGCATATCTTTGACATTTGTGAAATTTAAATTATGGTATATGCATTCAGCACGAGTTATTATGTCTCATAATTCATTGATTTTTAATAATTTTGGGAAAAGTTAGAACTTAGGAGTTGACATGTTTTCTTAAATCTGAAATTTGAATTGTCTTTAACCTTGAATATTTATTACTTATTATTACATACATGATACTACATAGTAGTAAGTACATACTACATAGTTCAAGTAACAATGTATATGTACATATGATATATACATATTACAAATTACGATGTACATGACACATGTACATTCTAGTCTCTAGAATCTAGATATGCATCTACATTGCACATGTACATCTACATGCACATTGTACATGACACATGTACATTGTACATGTATCGTGCGTATCGTACGTGTACCCCAAAATTTACTAGTATGGTCCCGTACCGTACGGGAACTGTACAGGACGCATTGTACTTGACTGGACGTGACTACTATGATATATATATATATATATATATATATATATATATATATATATATATATATATATATATATATATATATATTTACACACACATATATATATATATATATATATATACACACACACACACACACACATACATACATACATACATACATACATACATACATACATAGTTGTTTATGATGGGTTTTTGGCTTTACCCGACGTTTGAAAGGTAAGGTAAAACGTTTATGACATTATCTGTCATTGCCTAAAAATTTAGCAAAAAAAGTTTGGAAAAAAAGTAGAGACACCAAGGTAACAATGGTAGCAATGGCATTAGATTCATTTTCAAAAAACACTATACTAATCATTATTCACGAATCGCAATCATATATTGATGGCGTGCAGCATGACCATTGTAAAATGGTCCATACACATCACCAGTTTCTCCTCGTTTCTAGCGAATCTGCACAAGTCACAAGATTCATAAATTTAAGAAAAATGGATTCAACTCGAATCATGATATGATATTGCATTGTAGCGATTATAGGATATAGGCTATAGCATATAGGTTATGTTGAGCTCAGGAGATGTGCTCAGGTGATGCAGCACTTGTGGTAATACCCCCCTTGGCTGAGTAGAAGGGCTGGAGGTGCAAGGAGCAGCCCACGCAGCAGATAAACAGAGATGGAGAGAGAGAAATTCGAATTTGGAGAGAGGCAGCTTGTTTGGGGGCTTCACTAAAGAAAGAAGTGAGCCCTAAGTTTATTTGAGTTCACTTTTATAGGACCTGGCCAAGTTCACATTGAACTTGGCCAAAAGAATAAATAATGAGTACATTAAGCCTTATAAAAGGCCTATACAAATGTGTACAAATAAGGGGGTCATTTAGGACCTTTAACCCAACAACCTCCCACTTAAAGGCATAAATGACGCCTTTAAGCTACTTGACTCCCACCATCTGTATACATAGCTCATGTTGTGCTTTAGACAAGCACTTAGTGAGAACATCTGCAGGATTCTGTGATGTATGAACCTTAACAAGTGTGATAAGGCCATCCTCAAGCACTTCTCGAATGAAGTGATATCACACATCAATATGCTTAGTGCGTGCATGAAACATGGCATTCTTTGCCAAACATATGGCACTCTGGCTATCACAGCCAAGCATAGGTGCCTTGTTTGACAAGCCAAACTCACTGCATAATCGTGCCAGCTTTATGGCTTCCTTGGAAGCCTCAGTGGCTGAAATGTATTCAGCCTCTGTAGTGGACAAAGCAACAATCTTTTGCAGCTTTGAGCACCATGAAACAGCACCTCCTGCAAGAGTGAATATGTATCCATTTGTGGATTTACGTGTATCCACATCACCAGCCATGTCAGAGTCACAAAAGCCTTTCAGCTCCAATGGATCTTTGCCATAGCAAATGCATTTATTTTTGGTCCTCTTTAAGTACCTCAAAATGGACTTTATTGCTTTCCAATGAGCTTTGCTTTGATTGGCCATAAACCGGCTCACAATTCCCACTGAATGGGCAATGTCGGGCCTAGTTGCAACCATAGCATACATAAGTGAGCCACAAGCTGAAGCATAAGGCACATTTTGCATGTCATTGATTGCTTTTTGTGTTTTGGGACAATCTTCCTTGGAAACTTTAACATATGGCTGCAATGGCACTCCAAGAGGCTTTGCATCAGCCATGTTAAATCTGTCCAGCACCTTTTCAATGTATTTTTCCTGCGACAAATACAATATGTGCTGGTCCCTTTGTCTTCTAATCCTCACTCCAAGGACATGCTCTGCTGCCCCAAGGTCTTTCATTGAGAAAGCAGATTTCAGCTGCTGTTTAAGAGCATCAATGGTGTCTCTTTTCTTACCAGCAATCAGCATATCGTCGACATATAAGACAAGAATAATAGGGCTGCCATCTACATTCGTATACAAACAGTGATCAGCATGGCTTCTTTTATACCCTTGTTTGAGCATGAAAGCATCAAACTTCTTGTACCATTGTCTAGAAGCTTGTTTCAGCCCATACAAGCTTCTATTGAGCTTACATACCAAATGTTCCTTTCCAGGAATAACAAACCCCTCTGGCTGTTTCATGTAAAGCTCTTCATCAACATCACCATGCAAGAAAGCTGTATGTACATCCATTTGGTCTAATTCCAAATCAAGAGCAGCTACTATTGCAAATAACACTCGCAAAGTGGTCATCTTCACCACAGGAGAGAATACTTCTTGGAAATCTATGCCTTTGGTCTGGGCATATCCCTTTGCAACCAGCCTTGCTTTGTACTTGGGTTTTCCATCAACTGTTTTGATTTTATACACCCATTTGTTAGGAATGGCTTTCCTTTCTTTGGGTAATTCAACCAAATCCCAAGTATCATTAGCATGCAAAGCTTTAATCTCTTCCTGCATAGCAAGCTCCCACTTGCTGCTATGTTCACATGCCTTTGCCTCTTTGTATGTGAGAGGCTCACCTTCATCTGTCAACAAAATGTAATGCAATGAAGGATCAAACCTACTCACATTCCTTCTAAGACGAGTAGATCTTCTCACCCAATGATCCACATTGTCAGGCAATGGGTCTACATCAGGTGGTATGATCAAATCATTATTATTAGGCTGCTGTCCATTGTTTCCAGCACCATTTTCAGCATTATTATTCGGCTGCATATGCCCTTCAGGAGCCTCATTTTGCTGTCCAACATCTTCTGGCTCAAAAACCACTGGATCGTCAACATTTTCAGTCCTTTGTGGTGCATCCTGAGGGTCAAAATTGGGCCTAACAGGTGGCTGGTCATGCTGAAATCTTACCCTTTTATGGTCATCTTTTGAGGCACAATTGTTTTGAAGTAGCCTTGCCTCGTTAAAAACAACATCCCGGCTGCATACGACCTTCTTGAGCTGAGGTATCCAAATCCTATAACCCATTTCACCTTCTTCACCATATCCCATGAAGAGGCCTTTAATGGACTTAGCATCAAGCTTGTTTCTGAGCTGAGGCCTTATATGCACAAACGCCTCGCAGCCAAAGACACGTAAGTGATCATATGAAGTAGGTTTGCGAGACCAAACCTCTTGAGGGATGTCACCTTTCAAAGACATGTGAGGGGATCTATTGCACACATGTGCCTCTCCCCAAAATCCATGAGGGAGATTAGCTGTGGACAGCATGCATCTCACCCTCTCACAAAGTGTCCTATTGTAACGTTGAGCCACACCATTAGAAGAGGGGCTGTATGGAACAGTAAGCTCCCTCTTAATGCTCAAATTTTCACAAAATTTCTGAAATTCAGCACTTGTATACTAACCACCATTGTCCGTACGCAAGCATTTCAGCTTTCTACCTGTTTGGGTGGTCACAAATGCATGAAAACGCTTAAACGCAGCAAATGCTTCATCCTTTGATTTAAGCAATTGAACCCAAATTTTTCTAAAAAAATCATCAACAAAGGAGATTAAATATAAAGCACCCCCCATAGATTTGGTGGGCATGCTACATACATCAGAATGAACAAGATCAAGTACACAAGACGTACGAGACACACCAGAATAAAAGAAACGTTTTACTTGCTTTCCATATTGATATTCATTACAAAAGTCAAGCTTTGTGCCTTTAGCATTAAGCTTCTTTAAGTTACAAAGCTTAGTGAGACCCTTTCGGCTCATATGGCCAAGTCTCTTATGCCACAACTCCATATGGGAGTGAACTTCAGCCAAAGCAATGAACTTGCCTGATAAGGCCTTTCCATGCAAGCAATAGAGAGTTCCCTTCTTTGTGCCTTTCACAATCAGCCTTGAACCTTTAGTCATTTTCCATGATCCTTTTTCAAAGAGAATGCTATAACCATGCAAATCCATTTGACCCACAGAAAGCAAGCTCTTCTTGATCCCTGGTACATAACGCACATTATGCAAGACCAGCTCATTAGTGCCATTTGTAGCGAAATGCACTGTGCCAATACCCTCAATGGAACATGCATGATTGTTTCCAAGGTATACATGGCCATGGCTGCCTGCAATAAAAGTAGAAAAACACTCCTTGATAGGAGTCACATGGAATGAGCACCAGAATCTACTATCCAAGTCTGGGCCAATGCATCATTGACGGTCAGCAAAGCATCTATGACATCACTCTTAGTGATTGACATGTCCTGTGCATGAACATTTAGAGAAGGATCAAATGCATGAGTGTCATCAGCTGAGAAAGTAGCGCATAAAATGTCCTCTGCATCTGACAGCTCCTCTATGACTACACTAGAAGCCACATTGGCCTTCTCCTTGTCCTTTTGGCTGTCCTGTGCATCAGTCTTGTCTTCTTTCCTGTCCTTCTTCTTATCTCCAGAATTCTTCTTCCTATCAAGCTCTGCTTTGTAATAGCGGCAAGGGTTTCTTGTGACCTTTCCTTCCACACTGATAGCATGTCACATCATTGCTTTTGCCTTTGCTTCTATTCCCCCTTTCCCTGCTTTTACTCTTATTCCCCTGTGCATAATTACTCTTCTTATTTGTCCTGCCTCTAACCATGTTGGCTGAGGTGCCTCCTTCTCCACCTGCTTTTCTCCTGATCTCTTCATTAAGAATAGAACCCCTAACACCATCAAAAGTCAAGTTGGGGTTATTGGACAATGAGACTACCAATGTCTCCCAAGAGTCAGGAAATGTCATAAGCAAGAAAATGGCTTTAAGCTTATCATCGAAAGGAGGCATTCCTGAGTCCTGCAACTGTGACAAAGTACCTGTAAACGATGACAAGTGTTCAGCTTCACTCTTGGACTCATCAAGGTGCACGCTAACAGGCTTCCGCATCGGGTGTACTTGGTTAAGAGGCGTAGTATTTTCATACGTCGCCTTCAGTTTTTCCCATAACTCAAAAGCAGTGGTCAAACCTTTGAGATCTACTAGAATCTCATCGGATACAGCCATCTTAATGTATATAATGGCCTTCTTGTTCAAAGTATACCATGCATCTTCCGACATGTCCTCTGGTTTCTCTGCCTCC
>CM035423.1:135412720-135432720 GCA_020310875.1 Ceratopteris richardii | reverse complement strand
ATTATGGTTTAGAGATCTTGTAATTCATATTCAGAAAAGAATTATTTTCTTGTATGTAAATATATCAGTTTTTTTTTTTTTTGGTTTGCAGGAAGATGGTCTACTTCACACTGCATGTGGAACTCCCAATTATGTGGCACCAGAGGTAACAATAAAATTCTTTCAAGCACCATATTTGTGTGAGATTATGAACTCTGACAAAACTGGAATGCTTCAGGTTATAAAAGATAAAGGTTACAGTGGTGCAACTGCAGATTTATGGTCTTGTGGGGTTATTCTCTACGTTCTTATGGCTGGTTATTTACCTTTTGATGAGCAGAATCTGGTAGCCTTGTATAAAAAGGCAAGAAATGATCTGATGTGTTTGCAAATTTTTAGATTTTGATGTGTAATGCAAGCTTATCTATGAATACAGATAAATAAAGCTGATTTTAAATGTCCTCCATGGTTTTCATCTGCTGCAAGAAGACTTATAACAAGGATACTCGATCCTAATCCTAAAACTGTAAGCAACACATTTGATACTTTTGCTCATCTAGAATGCTGCATGACACTTAGTTTGGTACCAAACTCATCATTCCATCCATTAATGATTCATTCACTTTATACCATATTAGTTGTTGCATTTAGTTGTTGCATTTCTAGATGAGAAAGTACTGTTTCCATTTCCAGATAATTAGCTTGCACTCATATGGATGCATGAAGTATCATGAAATAAATACATGTAAAAGTATAGTTGAAGCACATTCTCCTGCAGAATTTATGAAGCTCCATGCATTACACATGTATGATTTATGTATGTGTGTGTGTGTGTGTGTGTGTGTGTGTCTGTCTGTCTGTCTGTCTGTGTGTGTGTGTGTGTGTGTGTGTGTGTGTGTGTGTGTGTGTGTAGCACAGCAGGCGTGCCTCGCAAGAGCTACCGTTGCACCCATGAAAATCTTAAGAAAGTGTAAGCTACCATTTGCCTTTCATCTAGAACATGCTGTTAGCTCTTAGAAGGCCCATTTTATTATTTTCACACCCATGGGCCATACTCTTGCAGTCACTTACACTCTCGCCTTGACACACACCACATACCCACACACACCCCCTCACACACTCACACGCCCTACCCTCTCTCTCTCTCTCTTTCTCTCGCTCTCTCTCTCTCTCTCTCACACACACACACACACACACACACACACATCCTCTCTCCCTCTCTCACACACATAATGTCACTCACCCTCTTTCCCTCGCACACACACCCACACACTCTCTTTGCCAAAAGTCCATGAATTGAGGTTTTCCAAATTCAGGGCTTTTGATAGTGAAATCGGCCAAAATCACGACACGTATGTCAGCCCATCTACAAATAAGCCCAGCGATCAAATTCACAAGATGAGTAGGGCAAGCAAATTGACCACATTAGAACATTAAAGTCCAGTCAACCAAAATTTGGGGGAAAGAGTCCAGTCAATCTAAATTCTTGGGAAAAGGAGTCAAGCTTCCAAGTTTTCCAAATCAACCAAATTTAATTGGTGATTACATATTGGGCTAGCCAAATTAGCTGAACATAACTACAAGCTGAAGAAATGAAGTTGCCCATAACAATAAAAGTAGACCAATAACAAGAGTATGGCATATTGACCGATTCCAAATCGACCAAGTCCAGGCTTGGGCAGTTGACCAAAGTTGATGGGTCACATCAAGTCGACCAAGGATTAAATATGAAGTCGACCATGTACCACTCAACCCAACTCGACCAAGGACCTAATTCAGTTGAAAAAGATTAAGGATCACTCACATATTCGACCAGGATCTAGTCCAAAACAGTCGACCAATTGGGAAGGTGTGTCGGACGAGGTGGGCAATGTTAGATTGACAGGGGAAAGGGCCCTGGAGTCACTTTCGCTTTGTGTGCTGTAGTCAAGGGGACCACCTTTTGCGTGGGCATCTCTGTGCAAGTTGTGATCTAAGTGCCTAGCAAGCTGGAAGTGTCTCACTGGTGCCCCTAGTTGAAGGAGTTCTAGCCTTTCTAGTGTGTTTGAGAAGGTAGCCTCTATTGAAGTAGGCAAGTGGAACTTGGCGTGCTGGTTCTTAGGCGTATCTTTTGGTGTATCGATTCTCTATTGCTTGAACTAGCTTGAGTGAATATTTTTGTAAGTCCTAGCCTGTTGGGAGAAGTTGTGAGCTGGAAGTAGTGTCATTTTTTTTAAACTTTTGTGTTGTCAGCAATGTGACTACAAGCAGCTACTCTTCTATCAAACCCCCTTGTGTGTGTCGTGGATGGCTGGCTTTTTGGGTGAACTGTAATGACCAGGCCATTGGTTAGTGGTGTTGTTTTCTGCACACATAGCCTGTTATGGAGTATACTTCTCCAAGGGGAGCCCATCCCTAAAGTAGCCACCCAATGAGAGAGCCTACAATATGTATCATAGTTGCAATGCAATGCATTGCGAACACTTCACAATGTGTTGCTAACAACCATGCCCACGACGAAAAAAAATCTGCTTCCCAAGGATGCTATTTGTTACTATGGAAGTAGTATATTTACAATAAAATGGTATATTGTACAATAAAATGGTATATTGTTATTTGTCTTATGGATTTTGAATTCCTAGTTGGATGATGTTTGGAATCTAGTTATAGAAATTGAAAGTAGATTGATTGCAAATAGTAGCGAAAATTTTTGATAGAGATTTGCTCAAAAGTATTTGGTGTTCCTAATCTCAATTTTTTTGTTTTTTGATTGTCAACTTTTGTCACCACATGAATGACCTATTTATTACACCACACAATAATATTTATAATAAAAAACCTTGATAAAGGTTTGAACAATGCAACATGGAATCCACTTGCTTGTGAATGGATTACAATGTGCTTTCCATAATCTACTCTCAACTTATATAGAATTGTTCTAAAATGTACTCTTGTCACGTATTTCATCGTGTACTTATTTTTAGTTCATCAACAATTCGTGTTTAGTTCATTTAATTTGCCTTATTTGGTCTTGACTTTCGATTTTTACCTCCATCAATACCTCATCCTTTTCCCTTGCTCATGTATTGGGTGATTTTTGTTCTTCATTCCTTTTTGATTGGCCATTATAGTTGTCTTCTCTTCTTCTGTCTCTTTCCTTTAGGGTTTGCTTCTTATTCTATTATTGTTAAGATGGACTTAGAGCCCTCTTTTCAAGAACCTTTCTCTTCAGGTCCTTCTATAGATATGCCCTTGTCATTCGACCATCCTCTTGATCACAACCTCAACCCCAAATTTTTTTCGCTTCAAGATTATAGACATATAGTCTCTATCATGGGAGATATTTCAAGAGATGGGCTCAATCATAATCGTGATGTTTCCGATGAGGTTAAGGGTACTATTAAGCGGAAAAAGGTTGCTAAAAAAGTATTTTCTTTTCATTGTTAGGGAGTTTTTCTATACTACTTGGAAAGCCAATATTTGTGCATATATTGCTCACTAATTCGACAAGTTTTTCCATCATGATGTACCCTTGATCAAGTTTACTTTCAAGTCAAGAACTTTATAGAGTCTTGAAATTTATGAAGTCTTGCTCAAAACTCAAAAGGACAGGGATGTTTTATCTAGTCACTATGGAGTTCCTTGATTTGGGGGCTTCGACATACGTTTTTCCTTGGAAACTAGTTCGATATGTCCATGAAGAATTGATTTGGGTATTGCCTAGTCTAGTAGATTACTTATCTTTAATGTGACTTATAGGATCATGTTGTTGAGTTAAACGAAGTATTGGGTGAGATACTTTATGTTCCAAACTTCCACTGCTCTCAACCCCTAGTGGGCATTGGGTCTGTGTTATATGGGATGTATAAAAGCCTTTTCTAGCCTCCATGATAGTAGCTGTTGAAGATGTGAATGAGACTCTTGTCCACTTAAATGAGTTAATCTTATTGGTTCATGCTTGCACTATAAAAAATGAAGAAACTATTTCGAGATCATGTTTGATGTTACATGATGATGAGGTTCCTATGGTGTGGATTTCCAAGGAGTTGAGTTCAAGTTCCTGAACAAGTGTTTGGCTGTCCTCATCAACTACCTACACCTACTCCTTTAGAAACAATCTTTTGGTCAACAAAAAACTTTTGGAGCTCTAATTGCATATAGAGACAAAGCAATACTTACATATCCTTTTCCTTCACCTCCTTTGTATCCTAATGCTCTACTTGCTGAAGTTTCATCCTCACTCACTACATTTACACCCAATCCTCACTCACTACATTTACACCCTCAACATCTGTTCCTCAAGCTCTCTTGAGTTCTAGAGGTGATTGATCCACTCAAACCAAATGCCAAGTTGATGAAGATGGGTTTACAAAGGTAACCTATAATAGGAAGAGAGGTCAATGTCAATTCAAATTTGCCTCTACCTTTACTCATATTCTAGTTCACAATTACACATATTTATATGAAACACAATTTAATGTGGATGGTGTTGATTTAGAGGAGTTTCCAAAGTTATGAGGAGACAAAAATGGGTCCCAAGCATGGCCGTGTCCTTGGGAAGTTGTGGATATGGGATGACACTTCAAAATTGCTAATTTTTCTAAATATATCAAATAAAAATAATGTACAATGATTGTGTTAAACATATGTAAAGACCAATAGAAACAAAACTACAAAATCAAGGTGTTCTTGAGTGGAAGCTTGTATGAAGCACATTAAACATTCAAAGTAGACTCTCGATACGTAACATGATAGACACTTATTATAGATAACTTGATTGGACAAAGAGTCAAAATTCATATGTATTTCATCATGTAGAAAAAGGAGCTACATGTAACATCATCATCATCATCATCATCATCATCATCGTCGTCATATCATATATAACATGACAAGAGTCAATGATTATTTGACAATATCATGATAACCAAAACATGTTTCATCATATCATCAATAAGAAGTAGATAATAGATTCTAGAAAGTAAAACCTAGAGACTACGACATAAACCATTCTGGAGACAAATGACAAATGTAGATCACGAGGGAGAATCCAAGCGGGGAGTATGTATGTATGTTTGTTGTATGTATGTATGTATGTATGACATATGCATGCATGCATGTATGTATGTATGTATGTTATGTATGTGTGTGTGTGTGCGTGTTTCAAATTTTAATGAGGAATTGGTTTGCATACTTAGTACTGTTGGCTTTTGTCTAGAGGATTTCCATACCTGGTATCCTGGAAAACGATTGGTTCAAAAAAGGCTATAAGCCTCCAGATTTTCAAATTGAGGAAGCCAGCTCTCTGGAGGATGTTGATGCAGTCTTTAGTGATTCAAAGGTACAATGCTTTGTTTGCATGTATTGCTTTTTTAGGCTCAGTCCTATCACATGCATATTATGATTCTGATCTATGACTTTTGATATGTTACAGGATCACTTTGTAATTGAGAGTAAGGAGAAACAGCCCACGATGATGAATGCATTTGAGCTCATCTCTCTGTCAGAAGGATTGAATCTTTCTAATCTCTTTGAGAAGGAACAGGTATGCTACCCCTTGACATAAAAGAGGCATTACATAGAGCATTTACTGTGACCCGAGGATGTCATGAAGAATTTTCCTAAGTGCTAGCTGTTTTCTACATTTTTGTTGAATTCCAGAGTGGATTGTAGAATCTGAAAGATCATTTCCTCTTAGATTCTTTCCAAGATCATGAATTGTGCTTCTATTTTTTATGGTAAAAGGTGTTCAAATATAGAAGTTGTGAGGAATCATGCAGTCATGTTCAGCGCTTCCTTATGTAGCTGATCAGATATGTTTGATCTCATTTTTGTTTTCTGTGAATGAAGATGCTCTTCAAAATCTTAAGAAATCAAAATGGAGTAACTGAAAACATGTTCAAGTCAATCTAAAATCAAAAGATGCTACATTTTTCAAATAGAGTCTTCCTGGGGAAGAACTAATCCAGAGATTGACTCACTAGGATCACTATTTCCAGCTACTCACCAGGGCAAAGAGAATGAAAAAAGAAAGTTAAATGAATGCACAATGTCACACTGAAATATGGATGTGCACAGAGAGATTTTTTGGTCTAGAGATATCGTTGGCATGTTTTCGTTCTAGTCTGTCATAGTAGTTTTTATATCTTTATGTGAAAAGATGCCTTTTTGGGTAACACAAAAAGATCCGTCTACAACTTCTACAACTAAAAACTGTTAACAAAAACTGTCCAACCTCTACAACTAAAGTGAGAATTAAAATGCTCAAATTGCACCTAGGCACGCTAACGCTTATGCACAAAAAAGTCTTAATTCTGGTATGCATTTCTTTTTCCACTTTCACTGATGATTTATGTGTGATTGTTACCAATGAGACTTTGGCTTACAACACTTCTCCTTATGTCGGAGACTGCTTGGATACTCTAGAACACTTACAGATTTTACCATGCAGGCCGGCGATAGACAATAACTCCCCTCCGAACACGGCCTACGACTTTCATCGTACCGTGCTCTCTGAGGAAACAACTAGGCCAGCAATGCCGTAAAAACACATGACAAGCCCTTGTGGAATAAAAGCGATCTGTTTGGATGAAATATTAGGAATAAGATCTTTACCAATGAAACTAGAAAACCCCACCAATAAGAAGCCCGTTGCACCACAAACAAGGATACAAGCCCAGCAAACACAAAAAACTATGTATAGTAGCGGTATTTTATGTCGGAAGTTAGCAAAAGAAAGGGCTGATCCGTAACGTAATTGTTACCGCCAAAATTTTATTGGCGGCTTTTGTAGTTTCGGTATTGCCTCTGACAGTCAATCCGAATGAGTTCCCATTTTTAACATACTATATCTCCGGAATATTGGGTATCTGTAATTAAACCGGGTCGCATAATTTATGAACTAGGTGGAGTACCAGACGAGGTAGCCGAGTCTGCTATGACACTGGCTGCTCACAAGATGCCTATACTTACTCGATTGGTAAGGTCTAATTCGAAAAAATAAGTTGCGATTTTTCTAATCTGATCAAAGGTTCGTCAGTAAAATCTGGACTAACTACAAGTTCTTTGAGATGTTGGTTTTTCAATGATTTGGAAAAGTCGTCCAATCCATTGACTTCTAAGAAGTTCCAAACTTCAGAGGAAGAGTCTGGACTTCTTACTTCTACACTTTCTTTTACTACCTTATTTCCAATCGTTTCTTTTTTCATATCATAGTACCTTACTTCTTAGTTATGAAACTTTTTCTCCAGTTTCTCAATTGGACGAGGTGGATCACTTTATTTGATCGTCCACTATGGAGAAGACCAATGGACTAGTGCACCATGATCCACCTTGGATGATCTGACACTGAGGGTCCATTGGTCAAGGCAAGTTGACAAGAACTTCTAGGAAGTTTGAGTTAATCTATTTTGACATTTGTGACTTTATGCAAACTAAACCTAGAAGTAGGTTCACTTATTTTTTGATATTCATTGATGATTATTCTAGATTTACCTCGATCTTTGGATTCAAAGCTAAGTCAAAAGTCTTCGCCAGGTTCAAAAATGTACTCACCATTATTGAGAATGAGTTAGGTGATAGGATTAAAACTCTACGTTCAGATTGAAGGGGGGAGTATATTTTTAAAGAGTCCAATGATTTTCTCACATCATGTGGTATTGAATACCAATTGACTATTAGAATGGCATCTCACTTTAGTGGTGTAGCTGAAAGAAAAAATACAACTATAATTGAAATGACTAGAACAATGCTATTGAATAAAAAAAAACTCTCACATTACTATTTGTTTGATGTGCTTATGTGTGCCAATCATATTAAAAATACGGTTCTTACTAAAGTTCTTACATTCCAAACATCGTATGAAGCATATTGTGGCACAAAACCTAACATTGAATATTTGAGAGTGTTTGGATGTGTTGCATACAGCATATGCCTGTTGAGCATAGGGGTATGTTAGATCCCAAAGCCATAAAATGTATCTTCATTGGTTATGAAAGTAAAAGGTGTAGATTAAATGATCATAAGACCAAGAAAACATATATGGGTAGAGATATTATATTTTTAAAGAGTCGGTCTTTGTTGATGATACTAATGTTCCTATTGATTCTCTTGATACAATCTATCTTTGATTATGAATGGCAAAGAAATAGTGAAACATAGAGCGACTTCTTCACCATCTCCTATAGCTGAGAATCTTCTTCCATCACCATCTTCTAGGCCTAGGACTATCACTAATCATATTCCTAAGCCATCATCACAACAATTACGTCAACTTATTCCATCTATCCAAGATAATCCTATTATCTTAAAACAATTAGAAACCTCAATAGAAACAACCACTCCTAAGTTGAATTCTAAGATGGATTTTACCTCCTCTCCATGTATCCGTCTTAGAAAGACCTCTTGAGTATAAAACTCGAAGAGAAGCTTGTGTTGCAGAAAGTGGAAGAAGAAGAATCGCTTATCATGTTTCTAATGAGTTTGTTTTTAGTATTCTTGCAAATGAAATATAACAAACAAGCATAGGTGAAGCTTTTCAAAGACAGAAGATGGATTGTAACTACGAGAGATGAATTCAATTCAATTGAAAGAATCAAACATCGATTCTTTATAAACCTCCTTCACGTAAAAAGCCAATTTATACAAAATGGGTTCATAAAATAAAAAGAAAAGAAGATGGATCTACTAACAGATACAAATCTACAAAGGTTTTTCGCAAAAGAAAGGAATCTACACGTCTCGTATGACTACAATCATGTGTTGTAAGTATTGCCACACATTTTGGTTGGAAGATTCATCAACTTGACATCAAGACAACTTTTCGAATTGGATATTCATATGAGCAGGTTTATATAAATAGCCTCTTGCTTTTCAAGAAAAAGGGGAAGCCCACTTGGTATGTAAGCTTAAAAAGGAGTTTTATGGACTCAAATAAGCTCTTTGAGCTTGGTATGAGAAAATTCTGTGTACTATATGGCATCCTACCGCCTCATCACTTGCCCTCATATGGAAGTACTTTGAGTATCAACTCACCGAAAGACAAGATCAACTCACCTAGAGAGAAAGGGAGACTTCACACTTCCTCGATCCACTCATCGAGAGAGAAAGGGTTACCTCACACTTTCCTGGTCCACTCGCCCAAAATTTTATTGTCAAGAGGGGATCAAGTAACTACAGGCACATCACTAGGACTATTCTACCAATGCATTTTTTGGGCTATACAAGGCAAACCTCCTTCTTACCTTTCTGAGACTTAATGCTACTATTCCACTTCCTTCTAAGTCACTCTCTATTTCTCTACTTCTACTATGCGCTAGGCGACCTCTTCTCAGCCAACCTCAAGATCTAGGCGACTCCCTAATCCTTACACCACATGATCTTGTACTCCTACTCACTCCTTTCATAACAACTATGGGGAGACACGTGAAGACTCATTATTGATCTTTCCCACCCTCCCATCCACTTGGGTAACCTCTCATTTATTCCAAAAAGAAGCTAAAGAATTGACTCCTTCAATCTATTGTCCTTCTCCTGTCCCGACTCCCTCCTCTCCATTCATCTCCTCAACTTTCCATCGGGTGTAACACTTCGCTTCACTCACCGAAGTGATCAATCTCTCGCCCTACATGGGAAGGTGACCCCCCCTTGGGAGGTCACTTTCCCAAAGCAAGTGGGCGACCCCTTTTCGGGGCACTTCTTGCCTAAGGATGGAGGAGGACCCCATGAGAGGCCTTCCCTTGCTTATGAGTACATTAGATAATCCCGCCCCTTGGGTAACCCTTTTGGCACCACTAAGATTAACTAAAACACCCGCATATATTTGCATCCCACCCAAGGATCATGGGCAAATGAAAGACAAGCAACCTCAACATCATCGCCCAACGGGTTTGGGAGATCTTGTGAGAAGTTCGCTTGCCTAAGGATATTGGGTGATCTCCCTAGAGGCCACTCAACCTAGGTAGTACCGACTTCTAACAAGGTCATCCTTCTTCAAAATGGAACCTTGCTTCGATTCGTGATGTTGTAGCGCCAACTTCCTCAAACTTGGAGTCCAATTTGAAAGATTTCTTAGTTTTTGTTGGGATGTTTTAGGTAAAGCCTTTTCAATCCACTTTTTTATCATGAAATCTCCTTGTGCATGCGACAATTATGCTATTAGGGATTGCGTTCTAGTATATAAGCTATGGAAAGATTCATCTAGTTGAACCCATAGGTTTTTCAGTTGGTCCAAAGCTCACTTTAGCAGTTTTGAGCTCCTCCTAGTGGTGAAATGCCCTTGCCGATGCTGGTTGTACCACTCGTCTTCTAGCCCATCCAATGTGGATGGAAATAGGGCCAATAGAGCATCCTCTTTGAGATGAAGAATGGAGTTCATATGTACCAACCACACAACCATATTCCATGTTCGCCCTCAATCTACTCTTCTATAGATAGGAGTGGCTCACCTAACTTTGGCCGTTAACCAATCCTTTACTCGACACCTCTCTTTTATAACTACCATGGTGGATGGACTACTTTATAACATTTCCTTCCCCTTAAGTCCAATTGTGTCCTCAAACATGATATTGAAAGGTGTGAGAGAAGAGATGAAAATGCCTCCTCCCATTGAACCTCATGTACTACATGTATATAGTCATCTCCATGTGTTGTTTCTCGGTGTCCTTCCCTACTACAAATTGGGAAACCATCTTTGGAAAAAGTCCACTATACATGTACATAAGAAACATCTATAGAAGGGAAAATTGGTTGGCATGAAGCCCTAAGGGGCCATACGAGGATTCTTTTCTCTCTAATGAGTGCATGCTTCCTTCTAATCCACTTACTCTAAGAGAATCCTTCCTCTTCCCTTGTTTTTTTCTAGCAGCCTCATAGTTCTTTCTTTGGCATTCTCCATGGTTCATTACAGGGTTAAATCAAGTCACGTACTGTACGGTTTTCCATACGTGTGCTACGTATGGAACCATATTGTGCGTGTTCAAACTTCACTTATGTAAGTTTTAATTGCCCTTGATTTGAGCACCGCCACATACATTTTTTGCGAATCGGCCTCAAACTTCGAACTTAGTACCTAAAGTAGAACTGCCAGCATGAGATGAATGAGAAAGAAAGAAAGAAAGAAAGACTTTTTAACGTCTATTAGAGGCCAAAATCTGCCTATGAGAGATAGAGAGAGAAAGAAAGAAAGAAAGAAAGTGTTTTTACGTCTATTAGGAGGCCGAACTTGGCCTTTGAGACAAATCGATGTACATGGGTGTATCTTTTGTCTATCAGAGAAGATAAAAGTGTTGAAAAAAAGTGGTAAAGCTGATACAGATCTCCGTAGTATGCATGTGGAGATACCCATGAAGTGGGGGGGTGTATGGAGTGCGATATCTATGATAGTCTATATGCAAAAGGATAGTATAACAAGCATGAGAATGCATCTGAAACGACTAACTAGCTCCATCCTACGCTAGTGGGTGGGTGTAAGATGTGATACATAGGCAGAGGTGGAGTCAGGGCCATCCTGATGGCTGTAGCGGGATGGGCCATCCTGATGGCTGTAGCGGGATCAGCCATCATCTGGGATCGTCTCTCCTCTATGGCGTGATGGTCAGGAGCCTGGATCTCTGCAATCAGGTGCCGGTGAAGTCTCGGGGCCCGATATCCTATCGCACGGGGTCATCTCCTAGCTCGAGAAGTCTGAGCCTGCCGAAGAGTCACCCCTCTCAGTGTGTGGGCTGAGGGGGGGAGGGCTGCAGCACCCCGTGGAATAAAGAACTTAGTGAGCTGACTCTGTCTCCCTCCTGTATGGGCTGCTAGAGTAGACTGGAGTAGGGAATCTCTGTAACTCTGTATCTCTAGTAAGAATCTCCTGAGCTTTCTCTGATCTCTAGAGTCCATGATCTCTCGGAGGGTGGGCTGCCCTCTAAATAGAGTCTTGTATCTGCCTCTGATGTCATCATATGCGCTACATCTGCATACAAAGTGCTCCTCGATCCCATGTGTGGTGTGTGCCATGTCTGACTAAATTCTAATGTAGAGTTGCCACAGATCCTGTTTGAGCACAACATTCCTCTCGTGACGAGAGAGGTGGATGTGAGGTGAGTCTGGGTCATACTGAAAAGGCGGCAATCTGTCCATATCAAGTCCATGACTAGCAAACCAGACTCCCAAGCTCTGGAGGCATTGGAAGAGCCTCTCTCATGGCACTGTATCAAAAGCTTTGCGGAAGTCCACAAAGCAGCAATATAGTCTCTTCTTCCGCACCCTTGCCCCATCAATGAGGCAGCGCAAAATGAAGATGTGATCAATAGTAGAGAAAGCTCGTCGAAAACCTGCCTGGCCTCGTGCTCGTAGCCCCTCAGTCTCTGCATATGAGCTTAGCTCTGCCTCAAGTATGGCACCGTATAGTTTGGCCATGGTGTGGCCAATCATGATGGTCCTGTAGTTCCTTGGGTCCAGGGTGTCGCCAGATTTGTGGATATGTGGAGGGGGAGAGAGAGAGAGAGAGAGAGAGAGAGAGAGAGAGAGAGAGAGAGAGAGAGAGAGAGAGAGAGAGAGAGAGAGAGAGAGAGAGAGAGAGAGAGAGAGAGAGAGAGAGAGAGAGAGAGAGAGAGAGAGAGAGAGAGAGAGAGAGAGAGAGAGAGAGAGAGAGAGAGAGAGAAAGAAAGAAAGAAAGAAAGACTTTTTAACGTCTATTAGAGGCCAAAATCGGCCTATGAGACAAAACATATACATCAGTATGATCCAATCCATTGTGATCTCGAAGGAAAATAAAATGTGAGCACAAAAAACGGGTATAAAAGGAGTGGACAATAACTGGCATCAAGGGTGCGGGGTGCTATGGGTATGCACTCTATATGCTCAATGGATGTGATACAAATATGATATGCATAGGGATGGGAGGCTCGATGGTATCACAACCCTCTAAATGCCTGGAGTGGGTGTAGAATATAATGCATCGGTGGGTAAGGCATCATGGCGATCCTCAAAATGCTTTGAATGTCCAGATCGACAGGGGTGCGTTGCTGACGTCTCCGTATCTCCATGTCATGGCGTGCGTGAATCGCTTGAATCTCTTTCTGGTGTGGACTGACTCTCCGGAGTGGGGGTCTCGGTCGTCGACGCTGTCGTCTAAGCTCCTCTGCTCTGTGTAATGTGACACCCCACATCGAGTTGGGTCCTCGAGTGGCTGTGGGTCTGGAAAAATCTGTAATATGAGTCTGAGGGAGGGGGGCCAAGTGTATCTCCATTTGCTGCTGGAGGAGTGATGTACGACGGTGCTCGAGCTCTACTAGGAAACGGCCTAGAGGGCGCTGGTCCTCTGTCCCCAATAAAGCCCTGATCTCTCTGCCCCCCCTGAAGAGATGTGGGTAGCGGTCTCTGGTGTCCTCATATGCGTGGCATCTACATGTGTAGTGCTCCTCGTCCTCCACCTCCTCTCTACATATCCTGCATAATCTCTCGTCCCTCGGGGTATGTGTCGCTCGCCCAACCTCAATCTCGAGCTTGTGTGATGATACTTTGAGCTGCCCAATGGCCACTCTCTCGCTGGTGCAATGTATGTATCCATGTATCGTGGTCTCTGAATGAAACCATCCGCTGTCACATTCAGGAAGTGCTCTCTGTAGTGTTGCCTCTTTGTGGGAAGAGGCTCCCGTGGTGCTATCCATGTCTCCCTGACGTGTATCTGTAGTAGATCTTGACGGATGATCCTATTCCTCTCCGAACGAGAGAGGGTAATGTGGGGGGAAGAGAGGTCATACTGAAAGGGGGGAAGATCGGTAATGCTCATGCCATGGTCTGCTAACCATCGGCAAGTCTGTGCATACCATACTCTCTCATGCCCTATCTCTGCTAAATGTCTGGAGCTCTCAAATGCAAGCCTGGTGAGCCGGCTGGTGGGGAGCTCTCTGACCCTCAGAATAAAGGTCACCAACTGGAAGAGTGCCTCCAGTAGCATCGGTGGTGTGCCAAGCTCAGCTCGTATAATGTCATGTGGAACGGAGGGCTTGCTGCGTAGCAAGCGTGAGATCATGATGACCTGGGGCCTCTCAATCTGCATCCACATCGCCTTTGTGATACCAGGTGCCCAAACTGCTGCTGCATACATCAATGCGGGTGTCACTAGAGTGTCAAAGAGCCACCCCTTAGTCCGGGGCTCCTGAAAATGTGTCTGAAAGCAACGTCTCTCCAATCCTGCAAGTGCCGCATAGCCTCGCGTCAGTCTATCTCTCGCTGCCCGTGCCATGGAGAATACCCCTGTGCTGCATGAGAAGGTGACACCTAGGTAGACGTAGGAGTCCACTACCTCTATCTGTCCTCCAGCTGCAGTGAAAGAGGCGCGATGGCGTACTGTCCTGGAGGTATGGAAGATCATGACCTTGGTCTTGCCAAGGTTCACTGTGAGTCCTCTCTCCATGCAGAAGGTATCGAGTGCCTGTAAATGTGACTGCAACCCCTCCTGTGACTCTGAAAGCAAGACAATGTCATCAGCATATAATAGGATGTGTACTGGTGTACCTCCGAGGTCTCCTCCTATCCCTCCTGCTTGCTGTATATACTCCGTGATCTCGTCGATGTAGAGACCAAAGAGAGTGGGTGAGAGAGGGCAACCTTGTTTCACACCAATGGTGCTAACAAGGCTGTCTGATAGGCTGCCGGGGCAGCGTACCCTGCCTGTGACTCGTGCATACAGAGCATGGATGGCCCATAGCATGTCTGATGGTAGCTGTAACTCCTGGAGCCTCCGTAGTAGTCTCTCTCGAGGAACCATGTCGAAGGCTTTGCGGAAATCCACAAAGCAACAATATAGTCTCTGCTTCCTCGCCTTCGCTCTCTCAATCAAGCAACGAAGCACGAAGATGTGGTCGATGGTGGAGAACGTGCGGCGGAAGCCTGCCTGGCCGGGTGCTCTGATCCCAGCTGCCTCAGCGTGTGTACTGAGCTCTCCCTCTAGTACTCCCCCATAAATCTTGGCCAGGATATGGCCTATCATAATAGTCATGTAGTTCCCTGGATCCATCATATCGCCGGACTTATGGATAGGCGTAATAGTATGCATAGTCCACGAGTCAGGTAATCCCTCAACCAAAGCACGGTTGAAGAGATGGGCGATCAGGTGGGAGACTACATCTGCTGCGTATATAAAGTGCTCACCCTGTAGCCCCGTGTGGTCTGCTGAACGGCCATGCTGTAGCCTATGGATGGCCTGTCGTACCATGCCTGCCGTGAAGAGGGTGGATATCACAGGACGCGGTGTGGGAGGGATCGGCAATGGTGGCTGTCCTGGGATGTCATATAACCTCCGGGCGTAGGTGTGCCAAGTCTGAGGATCTGCTATGGGTGTAGGTGGGCGTGGCTCCCGTAGTCCCTCCACGCGGTGGCACAATCCCTACTCATGGGAAGGTCGAACGACTCTGCCTCCTGTCTCTCCTCGAAAGCTCGTCGCTTCTGGCGTGTGAGGGCTCGCATCTGTCGTGTGAGGGCTCACATCTGTCGTGTGAGGGCTCGCATCTGTCGTCGTGCCTCCCTCTCTTTGATGGATCCCAAGATACTCTGTGCTCTGAGATGTCGGTATAGTCGCCTACACTCCTCATCGTACCATCTATTCTGGGGTGTATGTCCCAGCCGTGTCGAATGTGCGGTGTTGTGGGTGGTGTATGGGAAGCTGAGAGTAGCGGATGTATGGAAGATCGAGGAGAAGTGGGCGGTGAGGGTGTCCAATGAGGCAGAGGGATCAAGGGAGTAGATGCGCTCTCGAACATGGGAACTATAGATATGTGCTAGTTCATGTCTAAAGTGAATGGTGGTATGGGCATGTGGCTGTATGGTGACGGGGTGTGATATGCATGGTGAGCTGCGTATGGATAGGGCAAGATATGCGTGGTCAGCTCCAATCGGTATGGGTGGGATAGTGAATGAGGTGATGAGATGCGTCGCCTCCCTGGGTCCGATAACATAGTCTACCACACTACCCCCCTGTGGTATCGTGGGTGGAATGCAGGTGAGGCCATCCATGCTCCGGCACGAGTTTGGCAGGTGAGGTCTAAGTATGCTGGGCATGTGATAACAAAATGCTCCTCACTCTCTACCTCTGTCGTGCATACTAGGTACCACCTCTCCTCACAGGGGACTCCCTTGGATCGACCCCTCTCAATCTCGAGCTGATGTGATGAAACCCGGAGCTGCCCAATGACAACTCGAAGGTGGTGGGGTAGGTATGTCTGCATGTATCTCGGAGTCTCGATGAAGCCCTCGTCCGAAATATGTAGAAAATGCTCACGGTAATAGAGCATTTTCTGTGGCAATGTATCCCTAGGGCTCACCCATGTCCTGTGTATGTATGTATGCAATATCTCCTGACGAATGACCCTATTCCTCTCCTGATGAGAGAGCGAGTAGGTGGGTGCATGTAAGTCGTACTGTAGTGGTGGTAGCCTGTCTATGTCAAAACCATGATGGACGAGCAAGTCTCGTGTCTGTGCATACCATGAGGAGGTGTCGCCTGCTAATGCCATATCACGTGATGCCTGGAAAGCACGATAAGCAATGCGCTCTGTATCCATGCTTCAAAGTCTGTGTAATAGGCATACTGTATCGAATAGTGCCTGAACTAACATGGGCGGTGAAGCGAGCTCTGCTCTAATGATATCATGTGGTATTGAAGGCTTGCTGCGGATAAGTCTAGCAATCATAAGGATCTGTGGCCTCTCCAATGCTATCCATACCGATGTAGCTAATCCTGGCCCCCATATGGCTGCCCCATACATGAGCGCCGGCGTAACCAAAGTGTCCAAGAGCCACCCCTTTGTGCGGGGCTCCTGAAAATATGCCTGGTGGCACTGTCTCTCCATCAAAGCTAGTGCTGCGTACCCACGTGTGATGCGGTCACGGGCTTCCTGAGACATAGAGAAGACCCCTGATGCTGCTGTAAATGTGACTTCCAAGTAAACATACGATCCGACCACCTCGATTGGTCACCTGCTGTTGTGAACAAACTATGTCTGCGTACCTGTGATGATGTATGAAAGATCATGACCTTGGTTTTACCAAGGTTCACAGACAACCCTTAGATGATGCTGAAGACCTTCTGTAGACTCTGAAACTAGTACAATATCATTAGCATATAAAAGAATATGGACAGTGGACCCGCGTACCTCAATGCCATCACCTCCCTGCTCCTGTATGAAGTCCACTATCTCATCAATGTAGAGACCAAAGAGGGTGGGTGAAAGAGGGCACCCTTGCTTCACCCCGATAGTGCTAGCAAGTGGATCAGATAAGCCCCCTGGACATTCTCAGGGTGAAGATGTGGTCAATGGTAGAGTAATCTCGTCTGAAACCTGCCTGTCCTGGAGCCCTGATACCCTTCCTCTCAGCGAGAGAGCTCAACTCTGTCTCTAGTACCGCCCCATATAACTTGGCCAATATAGGGCCAATCATGATCGTCCGATATGTAGCTGGATCCATAGTATCACCTGACTTATGAATGGGCACTATGGTGTGCTCAGTCCATGAGTCAGGGAACCCTTCAACCAATGCACGGTTGAAGAGGTGGGCAATAAGCGGTGCGAGAGTCGTGCCTCCGTAGATGAGGTGCTCTGCCTGTAAACCGAACTGGTCATGGGCCCTGCCATGCTGTAGAAGGGCAATAGCGCGTCCCACCATAGTGGGTGTGAAAAAGTAAGAGGTAGTGGGACGTGAGCTCTGCGGCCTGGGAATGGGGGGCTGGTGTCGGATCTTATATAGGCTCCGTGCATAGCTATGCCAAGTGCTCGGGTCTCGGATGGGTGTCTGCTGTCTCCTCTCTCTCAAATGTCTCCATGCCACTGCATTGTCTCGACTCATGAGCAAATGGTAAATATCCCAGTACTGTCTCTCCTCCCATTCTCGCCGTTTGCGACGAGTAAGGCTCTGCATGCGACGCTGTGCCTGTGTGTGTGTAATATCCCCTCTATTCTCTAAAATCCGTAGGTGCTTTCGTAGCTCACGACAATCTGCATCATACTAACGGTTCTGGGGCATGGATCGTGTGCGTGGAGGGTGTATATGTGTGCGGTGTGGGAAGCTGCGGAGAGCTGAGTCCTGTAGGATGGTGGTGATCTGTGATGTAAGTGTGTCCAAGGGTGAGAGTGGATCGAGGGAGAGTAGGTGGGTGTGTAAATGGTGTGCATAAACGTGTGAGAGCTCGTGTGTGAAGTGTATCGTGGTGTGTGTCTCAGTGGGTGAGGGAGGTCTAATGGAATAGGAGATGAAAGTGTGAATGTGATAAATGTATGGTCAGCACCAAGTGGGCGTCGCCCAATACTAAGTGAGGGGATGAGTGAAGCTCCAGAAATGGTACCCAAAATGTAGTCGACTATGCTCTCACCTCCCCCATGAGGAAAGAAAGTAAGTCCACCCGAACCTGGCCAACGGTGCATCCCGTTATATATAACGAGATGGTGTCTGCTGCCCAACTCAAGAAGGTGTTTGCCATATCCGGTGGCATCCTGACCCATATCTGCAGACACTCTACTGGTGCACGTCTCCTCTGGATCTCTGCCTCTCATCAGATGTGGATGATCCATGTCATATGCCTCGCACTGACGTGACTGGGTGCGGCCATTTAAGTCCCCCATAAGGAAGACTTCACCTAAGGTGCTATAATGTAGTATGTCATCCGAAAGTGCTGTGGATGGTGAGTCTCTGTCTCGAATCGATCCACCAAGGTCCTGTCCTGCATATCGGGATCCACCTGGTGGAAAGTAGCATATCCCAATGTGAATCAAGCTACCTGGTGAATCAAGCTACCTGGTGCTATCTCCATGCGGACCCACATGTATCATGCCTCCTCATCTCTCCCGATGATATGGATGCGGCTCTGTATCTCCTGTCTAAATATGATGGCAACACCCCCCGACCCTCGTGCCGTACTCTGTCTCATCGTGGTCCTGAATACAGATTCCCAGTGAAAACCTGCAATGCGTGGCAGGCCTCTCTCTGGGCTCTCATGACACATGTGTCTCTGTAATGCAAGCAAAGTCATGTGACTCTAGGATCTCCTCGAGTCTATCTGGTCGTGTCCAGAGTGCCCCGTAGCAATTCCATACCACTCCTCTGAGTGGTGCCTCCTTGTGTAATGATGTCTCATAGGCCGCGTGGCCCTATTTGATAGGGCGTCCGTCTATGAAGATCTTACCATCTCGATAAAAGGCCTTCCTTCCCTGTCGACGTGCCTGGAGTATCTGAGGCATGCAAGCACGTCTGTGTGCTACCTGCATCCTCGTGAGGTCCTCGTCCATATAGAGGGTGCCGCCTGGTAATCCCCGTAGTACTGATCGACGTCTAAAAAAGGAGGTCCGTGTCTCCTCGGAGCTCATATGAAGGATGAGTGCTCGCGAACGAGACGTCCCTCCCCACCCGAGGGCATGTTCTCGTACCCGAGGCGACGGTAAATATCAGTGGCGTCAGCTTCTGGTGATTCTCCCTCCAGTAGGCCCGTAATCCGAATATGGAGTCTGCGAATGTGTCGAAGTCTCTCCTCCTCGAGAGTATCTTGAACTCGTGCGAGTTCTTCCTTCTTCACGTCTTCTTTGACTTCCTTCTTCACCTCTTCTTTGACCTCTTTTTTAATATTTTTACTTACAACTTCCACCCAACTATTTTGTGTTGCTTCTATCTCTGATCTGATGGGTTCTTGCACACCCATCTTGCAATCATTTTTTATTTCCTCTTTCAAGTCATCTAGCTTTGTGATCTCTCCTTCTTCTTTGGAAATCCTGAGCTGAATGATTTCTTCTTGAAGCCTATGTATCTCAGCTTTCATTTCATCTCGGTCTTCTTCAAGAATTTTGACATGCTCTTCTAGGGCTCTTATTCTATCACTGGACTTCCTCATTTCTTGATTAAGTACTCTGTCTGCCTCTTTCTTCACCTCCCTGACTGCTTTGGTAATCATGTCCTCCACATCCTTTTTTTCTAGTCGAGCCATGCTGCCAAGCTCTGATTTTAGGGTTTTGATGCTCTGATTTCTAGGACAAAGCTCTGATTTTAGGGTTCCGTAACTCTCCCCGAAT